>OX393573.1:8282267-8307267 GCA_947652115.1 Blastomussa wellsi
CTCGGTGATCATCGGCGACACTCTCTCGAGAGAGCCCACCCACATCTGAGAAATAACCCCGCTGAGCTGGTCGTCAAGTTTATGGAAGAGCTGGAGAGGCGCGGAAAAAACATCCGGGCCCAAGTCCGGGCGGAGTTTGTGCCAGAAGACGTGTACCACCTTCCGAAAGCGCAGCGGCTAAAAATTGATGAATGGTGCAACCAGGTGCCAGTCGTCGGGTTCAACTCGTGCAGTTACGAAACAAGATAATGTTCTTGCTCACCTCGGGCTTCCGTTTTCTTGACATAATAAACTATCTTGGCCCGGGGACAAGCTACGAAAAGTGGGTAAAAGCCTACGAGTGTACATAGGAGAAATCGTGGTTTCCGTACGAGTGGTTCGATTCGCCCAAAAAGCTCGACTATCCAGGACTCCCAGACTGCCCAGCGTGGTACGCACACCTGCAGGGCGACCACGTGCTCACGAGAGATGAATGGGAGGGGTGTAAGCGCCTGTACAAAGAAAAGGGCATGCGCACCTTCGCGGACTGGCTGCGCTACTTCAACAATCTCGACATGGCACCTGGCCTAGAGGCTTTAGAAAAGATGCGGACCTTCTACACCGAAAAAGGAATCGATATCTTAAAAGACGCGGTCAGTGTCCCGGGGGTGAGTTTTCACTACTTTCTCCGGGAGCGGTCGAGAGAAGTGCGGAGCTATACAGTCAACGCGAAGAAGCGTACCAGATGTTGAAAGGAGCTGTGGTCGGACGCCAGAGCCTCGTGTTCACGCGCTACCACGAAGCCGGGGTGACAAAGATAAGATCGCACCAATACGAAGACGCCCGTCTTTGCAAAAAGATCTTGGGGCACGACGCCAATGCCCTCTATCTTTCAACCATGTTGAGAGAAATGGCTTGCGAGAAGGAAAGAGTCCACTACGCCGAAGACGACGAGGCCCAAAAGGAGGTGGTGGTGCCAGAGCTAACGCGCAGGCTCAAAGAAGGAAAATGGTTCGGATTTACCGAAGTCGATATAGAGATTCCGGAGCACTTACGCCCAAAGTTCGAGGAAATATGCCCGTTCTTCTACAACAAAAAGGTGCCGGACGAAGTTGTCCCAAAGCATATGTTTGAGTACTTGCAACAAACAGGCAGAAATCGTGGAGACGGGAAAAAACTCGTGGGCGCCCTGTCTGCAGAGAGACTGTTGTTGTACGCCCCTCTGCTGCGTTGGTATGTGGACCACGGGGCAGTGATCACACGTGTCCATCGGTCAATCAACTACCAACCAGGCAAGATCTTTCCCTGGTTCGTGGAGGGGGTCACCGAGGCGCGGCGGACAGGAGACGTGGAAAAAAGCAAGGCGCTGCTGGGGGGTGTTCAAGCTGCTAGGGAACAGCGGGTACGGGAAGTTCATCGAAGCTTTGGAGCGGCAGACAAACATTATTTACACCAAAGATGAGAAGGTGGTCGACAGAGCCTTGCGAAGTGTGTATTAGCTGGAAAGCCGCAAGCAAAGGATCGCAATCAGGCGGCCGTTTCAGGTTGGAATCGCTGTATATCAGCTGGCAAAGCTGCGGATGCTGGAATTCTACTACGACCTTCTCGACGTATATTTCGACAGAAGAGATTATGAGCCGATCCAGATGGACACAGACAGCAACTACCAGGCCATCTCCTGTGAGCGGCTCAAGGACCTTGTCAGGCCGGAGCTGCAAGCGGAATTCGAGACGCAGAAGAAACAGTGGCTGGCTTGGTACAAATGGAGCGGCCGCACGCCCGGGCTCTTCAAACTTGAGTGCGAGGGCAGCCGGATGATCGCGCTCTTCTCAAAGTGTTATTTCATCGACGAACCGGGCGAAAAAAAGAAGTTCAGTACGAAAGGGATGTTGAAGAAGCAGTGCAGAAACGGTGTTTTCTTTGATTGCTTCCGCAGGTTTTTTTCCCCGTCAGCCGGGTGACTTCGTTGTTCAAAGCGGCAACAACTTCAGGAAGTCTTTTCACCCACGCAGTGGACCGCTCGCCAGGAGGGGGTCGCATTTCCACGGCATACTGGTACCTGAACAACCGTTCGGAAACGGTGCGGTTGAAACGTTCAACAATGGCCTGGTCGCGGTGAATGGAAACACGCCCGCGCGGATATGGGTTTTGTGCTTTTCCATGTCTTTTGAAATGGCGCCCATGAATTCGCGCCCGGGGTCAACCTGCAGCAGTTGAGGCCATTGGAGGGGCGAGCGCTTGTAAATCTTCTGAAAGGCCCGGGCGACCTCATCAGAATTTTTTGAAGACAAGGGTTCGACCTCTTTGTAGCGGCTGGCCACGTCGACAACAGTCAGCGCGTATTTGAAAACTTTGCGCCCGCGGGGCAGTTTGTTGTGTGGCAGAAAGAGAAGGTCCGCCTGGTGGACCACGTTGGGTGTGGACACGTCGACTTTTGGCAGAGGAATGCGCCTCGGAGCGGGCAGGTATATCTGCCAGAGGGATTGGCTTACCAGCCACTTTTTTGCAGTGTCTTCTCGCACCTCAGCGGCCTCGGATAATTTTTTTACAGCGGCAAGGCCTTTCCAATATCCCCCCGGGCTGTAGTATATCTTTGTGAGTTTGGCATCCATTATATAAAAGAGTAGAAAAGTTTAAAGGAACCGGAAGGCTGCGTAGCTCAGAGCGAGCGCCCCGGCGCCCACGAACACGACTTCACCCTTTTTCTGCTGCTCGCTTGGCTGATAGAAATCAGAGAACTTGAGCCCTTTGGGAGGTGCCATCCGTTCTTCAGGGTGCACCCTGTTGTAGAGTTTGAAGGCGTAGTCAGTGTTGGTGAAGTTCTGCTTGGCCTCCTCCTTTATTTGCGCGTTTGTTGCAATCCAGTCGAGAAGTTTGGTGCGGTCACAATTAGAAGGGTCACCTGTAAACCCAGCCTATGCCAGCAGCGAGGCTGGTAAGGGTGGCAGCATCCATGACGGTTTTCACGAGCTTGTTGTCTTGTTGATCCGCTGCCATTCCTCTCGAGCTCAAGCTGTACCCCGTCTTGGGTGTTTACAAGGCGCGTGCCGCTGCCATGCAGCGACTGACCTGCCATGGAGCGCAGATCGACCAAGAGACCGAACTTGTCATCGCTGTAGAACTTTTTCAGATTCATGGGCGGCGTTTTTGTCTGGGGAAAGAAGCGATGGACCGTCTCCCACATGTCCCAGTATAAGATGCCGTTGTTGTACAGCATGTTTGGCGAGCCGTTCACCGTGACGCTGACTTTCGTCAGGCCAGGGTTGAAGTACTTTTCTGTATCTCTGGCTCCTGGAGCGTAAGGCTCGATGAACAGAAGAAGGATTCCTTTTAGGGACCTTCTCTGGGGGTTGACTCTGAGGTTAATCCTTTCCTTGGCTTTTGCGAAGGTGATCATCTGATCAAGCATCACGTGATCGTACATGAATTCCTTGCCAGCGGCATAAACACTATTCGCGCCCTCCGCCCTTGCTTCTGATCATTCCATACTCAAGCTGGATTTTTGTCAGCTTGTATTTCAGTTTTGTTGGGTCAGAGCCTTTGACGACCTGTAAGGCCGGCGCAAGGGTCAGCTCAAACAAGAGGTCGTGGTAAAGAGCTTGGGGGTAAAAGACTCCGTGGTCGGTCAGGATCTGGTGGTCCAGTCTGATTCGGTATTTTGAGCCGAAATCCTTGTTCAGCGCGTTTTCCGTGTCGACGCCCGAGGTTGACTTATCCTCAGAGTTTGAGCGGATCTTGCAGAGGCCAACGCTCTGAATTCCATCGAGCAGCATGTTGTCCCGCTCCTCCTGCGAGAGGAAAAGGTCCTCCCAGATCTTAAAGATGTCATACCCCACCGTGTCCTGCAACACGGTGCCCGCGTACTTCACAACCAGTTTGTCGACCAGAGCGCGCCCGACGTTTTGAACGAGGAAGTTGTTGGGTTCCCCTCCAGACAAGTCGATGTTGAAAAGCAGTGCGAGCGAGCCGGGCACGAGGACCTCGTCCCCACACAGCTTGGACACATAAACATTCAGGGTCTTGCTGGAGTTGGCGTCGCTATGATCAAAGGTGATACGTTTTACTGCGCGCTCGGCTTTCATCGCGCCAAGATTTTTCTCTTTGTGCGTTGGACGAAGGTTTGCTTGCACCGCCATATTTAAACAGAAATATATTTTTGTTTAAATATACAATGGCGGAAGATGGAGACTTTGGATACGACGACCCTGCACTTGACCATACACTTGACCACGTTGACGATGCCGATGACGATGAATAAGAGATAAACCGTCAAAACACAACCTGTCCTTTTGTGCCGGGCACCGCATCGACACCCTATGCTGGTAACAATATGAAATGCAAACAATGCAGCATGAACAGAGCGGGATGCCTGACACATCCTATGTTGAAGCTCCTTTGTTGGAAGATTTTGTGGATGGTGACAAACAAGCAAGGCTTGAAAAAGCAAAAGACTTTATCAAAAAGCGTTTCCCAAAAGTGGATTTCAGAAAATTGGGCCCACTTGGTTTCAGCAAAAAACGTGGAAATGAAACAACATTTGTATCATTTGGTTCAAAAGGCGGTGAGACTGAAATTTTCAGAAAAGATGGCGATGGTTTTCTCCAAAAAATTATAGATAAGTTCAAAGACTCTCTGGGTCCAGAAGCTAAAGATATTATTGCTCAAGACAATGAGAGCATAAGAGAAGAATGTCGGAGATTGAGAGAGGCCGAGCAACAATTAAGAGAGGCTGAAAAAATTGCTGCAGGAAGGGAAAAACACAAGAGGTTCAAAATCTGAGAAACAGACTTGTGCAAACTCGAGCAAGGATTGATGCACTTCATGATAAATATGGTTCAAATGTTGAAAGTGAGACAGAACGGCGCAGACTTGAGCAACTGGAGAAAAATCTTCAAATTGATCTCGAAAACGCAAAGAAAGAGGAGGCTTCACTCCAAAAACTTGCCGAAAACTAAAACAAAATAACGAGAACAAGAACGAGAACAAAAACAAAAAATGTTAATAAAATCAGAGCAGGCCTTGATAAGAAAGAAAAAGACAGAAACGCTGTTCAACAAAATCTTAACGACACAAGAACGCTTGATGAACTGCGTGGGCAAGAAAGGGACCTTCAACGACAAAATGATGAAGATCAGAAAATCATCAACGATGAGAACGCCTCACCCTCTGACAAAGAAGCCGCAGAAGAAAGAGTTGCGGAAAGAACCGTCTGCAAACGCAGATTGAGGAAAGAGAAAGAGCGCTTCCACTTCGTGAGAGGGTCAAAGATATCTTCAAAAAATATGGTGTGACGGTTACAGCAATCTTGCTTGCTGCTGGTGCCACGATTGGTGCTGTCGTTGGGGCTATTAACTTATCGCTGGGAGCCACCGGCAAAGGGATTGGAAATGGATTGAAAGAGATTGGCAAAAAACTTGCTGGAATTCTTCCCGGTTTGATTGGCTCGATTGTTTCTTTCCTCTTCAAAGCTGCTGGGGAGGTCGTCTCTTTTCTGGCAGAGCACACCTGGCTTCTGATTTTGGGTATTTGTGGCGTTTCTGGTCGAGAAGCAGCGTTAACGCAATGTCAAGAATGCCAGCCCGCAACTGCAACCGTGCCAACAGCGACAGCTATTTTGTTGTCGAGATGTCTGTCGGAGCCAGTCGTTGGTGTTTGCTCCACTGCAGCTGTTTGGGAGACAGGGGCTGGCTCTTTTTTGTCACTGCTTTGTGAATTGGATTCGAAGGGTGACTGTTTGGCGGGTTTATTTTTGTTTTCCCGCCGTCCATCAGCCGAAGCGCTGCTTTTTTTGTGCTTTTGTTTGCCCCGTCGTTGATCCCGAGCTTCATACCCGGTATCGCTTGTTTGAGTCGGTTGTTGTCGCCAACTGTGCTTTCTGTGTTTAAAACCATCCGTGCAGGCATCAGCCAGGCCCCCGGGCACACAGCAAGGTTCAATCGTACCTTTGCCTCGTCTACGGCAAGTTGGTAACGCTGCACGCTTTTTGCCAGGTCAGGCTGCTGTATTGTGTCTTCCACCAAGACGAGGAACTCGCTCTGCGCCTCCTTTGCAGGCCCCCCATCGCCCAGGATGCTGCTGCGGACGTTGACTTGCGTGCCCAAAATGCAATACACAAAGGCCTCTGTCGACTGGTTTATTCGCGACAAACCCGCCTGGGTCAAACCTGACGAGGTTTTGGGCGCGAACCAATTGAATTGCTCTTCCACGGCGTCGTTTCTTATATAGCATACTGAAATTCCCTTTTCTGACGCCTTTGGGTCCTTGTCGTCGAATTTTGCTTTTGCCGATGGATAGGGCACGTCCAGTATGAAAGGGTCGCGGCAATAAATGTAAACGCTCCCCAGCCCGTGGTTTGGACCTCGCGTGAAGCGGAAATCGGTTGACGGGGGAACGCCTAACTCTGCGCACAATCTTTTGTAAGACGCCACGTCATGGTTGTTGTTGGTCTGACTGAATGTTGGGTCACCCGGCAATGTGCTCACACTTTGGATGCCTCCGAGCTGATACGGGATGCGCCGAACCGTAAAGTAAACGTGGAAGATGTAGAAAGCCTGCACCTGCGGCGGCAGATTCAGCGTTGTGTGTTCTTTGTCAAATACTTCTCAAGATATTCCTCAACCTGTCGTCGCACACCACACTGCAAAGTTCAGCTGCTGTTCCCAGAAAGATAGATCAGGCTCCGCTTGCCATTTTTTTGCGGGCTTTGACGTTTCGAACTTCTGTTGTTCTTTTTGGAATACCTCTCTGAACTTTGTTGTAAAATACTGGTCAGGTGTGACATAAATATCCACTGAGTTGTTGAATATTTTCTTCAAACTTGGCGCTGCGTCTTCAAAGAGAACTGCTGGAACCGGCAGCGAACATTTTTCTGCGCTGGGTGACAACTGACTAGGGAAGCCGCCAACGTCAACGAGGGTTGTCCAATAAACCCGCACTGTATTGATCCGTTAAAATCATATTCAGTCCGTTCGATCCTTGTGTGGGGCAGACGGCTTGACGATCCGTTCGATCCGTACGGATCGTTAAATGTCTTACGCTCCGTAGAGTAGAGTTTACGGATCGTATATTGCATCTCATCAAGGGGACTTCGAAAAACTCACCCTTCTGTGGATCTTGAGTGTGTGGGGCAGACGGCTTGACGATCCGTTCGATCCGTACGGATGGTTAACTGTCTTACGCTCCGTAGAGTACAGTGTACGGATCGTATATTGCATCTCATTTAGGGGACTTAGAAAATATCACCCTTCTAATTGTCATGCAACTCGTGCCCTGGGTCTTCGTATATTGCATCTCATCAAGGGGACTTCGAAAAACTCACCCTTCTGTGGATCTTGAGTGTGTGGGGCAGACAGCTTGACGATCCGTTCGATCCGTACGGATCGTTAAATGTCTTGCGCTCCGTAGAGTAGAGTGTACGGATCGTATATTGCAGCTCATTAAGGGGACTTAGAAAAAAATCACCCTTCTGTGGATCTTGAGTGTGTCGGGCGGACGGCTTGACGATCCGTTCGATCCGCACAGATCGTTAAATGCCTTACGCTCCGTAGAGTAGAGTTTACGGATCGTATATTGCATCTCATTAAGGGGACTTCGAAAAACTCACCCTTCTGTGGATCTTGAGTGTGTGGGGCAGACAGCTTGACGATCCGTTCGATCCGTACGGATGGTTAACTGTCTTACGCTCCGTAGAGTAGAGTGTACGGATCGTATATTGCATCTCATTTAATTGTCATGCAACTCGTGCCCTGGGTCTTCTTTCCCAGAGATTCTTCCTCCTTTGTGTGTGAGGCAGACGGTGATGATCCATTCGTTTCGTACGGATCATTAATTTGCTACGCTCCATAGTAGAGTTTGCGGATTGTATATTGGGAGACATGAAAATTTTTATTTTTAACGTGACATATTAAAACAATACACATGAGACATGAAAAATTCATCTTCTGATGATCATGAATGTGTTGGTCAGACTGCTTATCGTCCTTTTCGTTGCGTTTCGGCTTCTTCAACGCGGCTTGAAAGCATGCCTGGTATTTTCCACGTTTAGAACGAGGAATATACATGTATACTGTATTCATCGCTGGTATTTTCCACGTTTAGAATGAGGAATATACATGTATACAGTATTCGCCGACTTTCCTTTTCGAGCAAGAATTACGAAACGCACGCCAACACGCACTTAGAGTACATGTTAAGGAGTGACCGAATTCGTACTCGTTGCGTTTCGGCTTCTTCAACGCGGCTTGAAAGCATGCCTGGTATTTTCCACATTTAGAACAAGGAATATACATGTATACTATATTCATGGCTGGTATTTTCCACTTAGAATTACTAAGAATGTACATGTCATCAGTATTCCCTTCCAAGCAGGAATTACGAATTCGCACTCTTGCATTTCGGGTTCTTCAACAAAGCTAGAAAGCATGTCTGGTATTTTCCACATTTAGAACGAGGAATATACATGTATACAGTGCTCATCGCTGGTATTTTCCATATTTAGAACGAAGAATATACATGTATACAGTATTCCCTTCCAAGCAAGAATTAAGTGCCGCACAAAAAAATGTCAAATGAATGATTATAGTGGTCATGCACTTAGCTACATCAAGCTAATTCTCAGACATGCCACTCAAACAGAGGGAAACAAATATTTCAAATAAACATAACAAGCTTGAAAATCCCAACTGGCGGGAGGCGAACCAGTTGGCTATATACAAGCATGACCGAGGAGTTGAACTAGGGTTCACCAAGAAACAACTCCAGCTAAGTGGTCAGAGCGGGACTTGAACCCGTGACCTCCGGATTTCAAGTCCGGCGCCCTAACCACTCGGCCACGCTGCCTCCAAACACGACACTCTTTTTCGCAAGAATTGCGAATCGAACGAATTGAACGATCCGTTAACACACACACATGGCCTCCGATTTAATGAGATGCACGTCGGACCAAATGAAAGCTATTCGCTCCGTGTGAAACGTGCCCTTTTCGTTCCGTAAGAAGGGATGACGATCCGTTTGAAATTTACGGATCGTTGAGATGTATTATAGAATATACAAACCGTCAACCCTACTACGGAGTGTAGAACATTTAAACGATCCGTACGAATCGAACGAACTGAATATGGCTTCAACGGATCGATACAGTGCGGGTGTATTGGACATGACTGACGTCAACCAAACCCAGCGCGCTTTGGAGGCCTGCACTCCAATATTTGCGGTCTGAACCGAAGACGCTTTGCAGACTGCCTTCGCCCTCTTTGTAAAATATTTCAGCTGTCGTTGTGTGGTCCAACGCAAAAAATGTCTGTGCTTCAAATTTGCTTTTGTCGGCCCTCGGAAACCGTGCAGAAAAAGCCGCCCACGCCTTCTCTTGTGCAAGCTTCGCACTGGCTGACTGCGCGTTGCCGGCAGACTGCGCTCTTTTTTTGAGATGATCAAACGCAACAGAATCTGTTTGTGTTCGTGCAGTTTTGAAGATGTTCATCTATTATTTTTCAATTGAAAATTTGCGCGCAACAAAATAAAATGGTTGTGCTTACTATTTCTACGTCTTCAAATCCATGCACCGTCAATTTTGACAACCCGATTCCTGAGGCCTCTTTCGTTAGGCTGTTGTCTTGGTCGCTTTATAATTTGTGGCATAATGTGAAAAACAATGGGGTAATTTCAATGTCTGATCGAGATGGTAAAAATTCTGTTCCCATAACTATCCCCAGAGGGAATTACACTCTTGGAAGTATTGCTCAAAATATTGCACATGCTTTCGCTAAATTTGATATTACGCTACCCACTCAAATAAATACACCTGTTGGTGCGATGGTAATTAACAACTTTGCAAATAAAAAAATAACTCTTGACAGTGACTTAGCCGATTTTCTTGGCGTATCCCGCGAATTGATGTTTAGAACTTTCGTCAAGTGGCTTAGAACACCGAGTACTTACTTTGTTCATTGCGACTTGGTTGACAGTAATCAAAATTTGGTAAATGGTAAAGCTTCAACCCTTCTTGCAAAGTTTCCACTATCAAACGGACGAACAGCCGCCCTTTCGTGACGCTTCGACTGGCAAATATGTAAACGGCGTAACGCTTTCTGTCCAAGATGATGACGGGGAACTGTTTGATTTTAACTATCAACCCCTACAGTTCGAATTGCAAATCATTTAAAAAATAAAATCTGTGTATATACCATGTCTCTGGCAAATGTGTTGCCAAGTGCACCACCTATTTATCCAGAGCTTCCCCTGGAAAGAACCAATTTCCGGCTAACTGAGATCAGCAAAATTGAAAAAGAAATTGCCGATGAGGCTGAACATTACAGGCTTGTGTTGAAAAAAAAAACAAGAAAGCTCGGAAAGTGATTCACTTTTCCACGGTCTCTCTTGGCGTTGCAAGTGCCGCCCTGTCTTTCGGGGCCGTTGATAGTTCACTCACTGGTGTCGGAATTGTGGTTGGTGCGCGTATTGCTGGAATTGCCGCTCTCCTTGGATTTGCTTCCACAGGCCTGTCTGTTGCGAACAAGAAGCTGGAAAGGAAAGTTAAAAAGCACACGAAAATTCATGCTCTGGCTCTTGCAAAGCATGACTCAATCCAAAGCTCCGTCTCTCAAGCTCTCGATGATAACAATGTTTCCGACTCTGAATTCAAACAGATCTCTCGTGAAATGCAGAAATATCGTGAACTCAAAGGGAGACTGCGGGAAAAAGCGGAAAAACCGACCGATTGTCCGGATCTTGAAATGATAAAAAAACAGGTTCGGCAAGAGTTTCGGGAAGAGCTTCGAAAAAACTGACGACGTCCAGCACAAATTTGAACTAAACTTTGAGAAAAAAAACAAAAATCTCTCTCTCTGTTTTAAAAAAATAGACCAGTCATCTGTGGCTTTTCTGCCCTTGCGAAAAAAAAAATCACCAATAGGCACAAAAAAATTAAAGAGAGGCAAAACTTTGTCACATAGCGAAGTCCAAAATGCTTCTGCTTTTCCACACGATTTTCTGCATTTACAACGAACTTTCAACACCCATTTGGCAGAGCGAGGTCAGACGGATAACACAGCAGGTTGTAGAGGCAATGCGCGCTCTGTTCGACAGCTTTGACCAATCTTGTTGTTCCACCCCGTTCTCTGTGGCGCTCACCAAACTATGTGCGGGGAGCCATCCGAGGACCTGTTTGCACATTGGTCACGCGGTTCAAATTGCTTTCAAAAACAGTTCGGTGTAGTCGCTCTCCAAAAAAGAAGGGTCGCCGAGAAAGTGCTTGTCTCCATTTTTTAAGCACGACAAACACAAGCCATTCCGTTTGCATTTGGTGCATTTTCTACAAACCGTGGCCTTGACAATTATTTTGTTGGCGTCTGGTGCAGAAAGGAGCAGCTTCTAGCTCCTCGTGAATTTCATCCCAACAAAGAGATGATCTTTCGTTGATCCTTGCGGTTATGTACTCTTTGAATATTTGTTCTATGAACTCTGGCATATATTTGTCCGGTTCTTGCGCAGCCATATGTTTACGTGCAGTTAATTGTTTAACTGGTAAATTCTGGCACGCAAGTTCGTATATTTCCTGTTCAGACATTTCGTCTACAACATACTCTGCGCATAACATTTCTATCAGGGATGCGGTTCTTGCTGCAGCCATCGACGACTTTGAGTTGCGTGCCTTTGACATCAGCTTGTGCAAAACACGTTCAAAATTTTTCTCCGCCTTTTTTTGTTTGCGAATAAGCCGCTGTCTAAGCTTGTTCCCGCCGCAAGCAAGACATCAACGGTAATCACAAAACTCCAACGCAGCAGCTGCGGCATGGTGCGGGCCTTTGCATTCCTCTTCTTAGCTGAACGTTATGCTGGCCGCAATATACTATGACACACCGTTTGCCGCAGTTCTCTTTCCGATTTCGCATCAACCACACGCAGTTGTTTGCTCCGCGTACCATTGTATACATGGTGACGCTTCTTTCTAATTGTCCGAACCGCCAACAGGGAGGTTGGCCTTCCTCGCCAGTCCGGTGGAAAACGAACACCTAGCCACCGTCAGTTTCCCGTTTCGAAAGCTCCCGGCGCTGTTTGTTTCCCCTTTGCTTCCTCTTTTGTTTGCATATTTGCTTCCTCATTTGTTGAAGTCAGATTTCGCTTCCCTCGTGGGTGACTCGCTCCGACAAGTCGGAGCTGAGTCTTCCAACATTTCGAAATCTCGACTTCAGCAGGAAGCGACGTGCAACGATGAGGAATTGATGTACAAACTTGCTGTTTTTCGCCATTGGGCTAGGGGTTGTCTGTCCTCGACAAGTAGTATAGTATAGTTAATGAATACACACCTGGATTCACCGTTTTATTTTCCTATTTTAAACCCCCCTGGTGCGCGAAGCGAGTTTCGTGTGCCAGGGGGTTTAAAATAGGAAAATAAAACGGTGATGATCAGGTGGTATTCATTAACTACAGGATATACTTCTGCTGAACATTGAATTACTTGTACAAAACAAATCGAGCTTAATGTTTACAGCTGTCCAGCAATCTCGCGGTTGATCAAGACTGATTCCAAATTAACCGTGTTGAAACAAAGATGATTAGCTCAGAACTGATTAATTCCCCTGAAGAAAAGGATAAAGGAAACTGTCACTGAATTCCTGCAAGGATGAAAAGGGTGAGGTAGAGAGAGATTGATCTTCAAAGATTATTTCACTGCTGGAAGTCAATGTTTTTTTTTTAAATTTTATACTGTCACAAAGAAATTGCCGCTCCGTCTCCCACATTCATTGTGCTCCTTTGAAAGCTTGGTACCGCTGGAACTGACAAGCCTAGTCCAGAAATAAGGTAACAAACTTTACTGAATTGCTAGCCTTATTGATGCTGATACTCTGTTTTCACTTTCTGTTGATCAGTTTCGGATCTTCCCGTAAACACAGTGTTAATATTCACTCCTTTTTGTTGTATATTTTTAACATTTTCGCCTAAATGTTTCGCATCGAACTCAATGGTTCTTGGTAGAGTATACCTGTTTGCTTTAACTGAAAATGCTTTTTATATTTAACGACTAAGTCGTCTTTTGCAAGTATTTCTTCTCCTGGCGAGCAAAATTGTAAGCACATAAACCGTCCATTTTCCATATAAGGTAAAACCTTGGTTATTCGCTATTAATCGAGGTTTTTGAGCCAATCAAAAAGCTGGAAATGCAATAACCGAGGTTGAGAATTTACTAATCTGTGTTATACAATAACAAAATCAATGCGCATGCTCTGATTGGTCAATCAGGTATGGTTTATTGTGCCGGTAAACCCATGGAAAAATCGCGCGTCTTCTGAAATTTTTTGTTCTCCCAAACATCCCGCGTGGGTTATTACCCCTATAAACCCATAGAAAGTGTGGTCTATTGCTTAATTATACGTTAACGATAACTTGGTCGAAGTCTAGCAAAGCGCCGCGTGACAGCAACTTTTCTAGCTGTAAAATGCTCTTCGGTGACAATTTGTTGAACAATAAAACATTTATCCTACTCAATCTTGTGGAAAATCGTCTGATTTTAGCCAACTCGGTCTATGGCCTCGTCAGCTAACTGTCAGACGATATTCCGCGCGATTTCGCTCCTCTCACCCACCCCGTCAAGCCTCCATTTTGCGCTGGCGTCCAACAGGCCATTTCCAAATCCCCTTTTCCCTCTGGTTCAAAACGAGTCTACGTGCAAAACTATTCACCCGGAAACAAGCTTGTTTTGCATGAGAATGAAGATGCAAGTGAACACATTTTCATATCAATGGTTTTGCACTTAGACTCGTTTTGACAATGAGGCAAAAGAGAACTCTTTTGTTTCTCGTGGTCAACGATCGATTTAAAGGGACACAGTCAGCTGGTGCACATGCGCATTAGATACCATTTCATAGCTAATTTGCATATCACATTTTATCTCGATCCATACTGCTTTTTAAGGCGGGGTTTTACCTGAATTTCAATGAAATTTTGAGAGGTTTAGAGTAGGTATAAAAGGAAGAAAATTAGTTTTGAGACACCCACAGACAGTTGACCCCCACCCAAGAGCAACCAGCCCGGTAGGGGGACTGTTTAGGTGTGCATATTCTAATTTTAAACTTCAAATTCTAATTTTCAAACTCTATTAAATCTTCACTATTTCATATTCCTCCAAATTTTCTTCATCCTTTAAGAAAAACTCTCTCCTCCCAAAGATACCCAAAAATCATCCAAACATTTACAAAACACTCACTGGTGAGATGAATGAAGGGTTTTAGCATTCCTTGAAACGCAAACGAGGTATGTCTTTTAAACCCACTTTAAACGACGGAAAAACGGCTTTCAGGTAGAATCTCGCCTTAACCAAATATAATAAAATAATATCATAGGATGAGCAAAAGCACACTCAAAAACAGGTTTTCAGTAAACAATTGAAAATTGAGTGAACACTGGGAAGATTGAAGCGGATTTCTAAATGTCGTCAATGCGTACCTTTGATTTCTGGTTGATGTAAACATTTTTCAAAGTGAGAAAACTAGTGTCCAGGTCAGCGCGGTCCCTAAGCTGACTGCGTCCCTGTACATCTAGAAATCCGCTTCAATCTTCCCAGAGTTTCACTCGATTTTCAATCGTTTACTGAAATCTGTTTTTGAGTGTGCTTTTGCTCATCCTATGATATCATTTTATCATATTTAGTTAGTTATGGATTGTGATAAAATGTGATAAGCAAATGAGCTATGAAGTGGTATCTAATGTGCATGTGCACCAGCTGACTGTGCCCCTTTAAAATAGGTCAAAGTAGAGGGTTGTCAACAGCCGTGTGTGCATGCAGCATGTCAGTTATTGTTTCTGTTTCACAAAAAGGTTCCATGTTGCTCTGCGTCTATTAACTGACGACTTCAAAATGTGGTAACAACAAAAAAGTGGGAGATGAGGCGACAGCCGAGTGTGTCGCTGGTGTTCTAGCCACATGTTGACCTTGTCTGTGATCTGTTACTGAACAGATGCACGACAACATGGAATCTATCTGTTTTATAGTTATAATAAAGAAACAAAGTATAAACGTCTTCAGTGCATGGCCTTCAATAGATCATACGTAGGAACCAATCCAAATGCATCGGAATTGGGTTTATTATATACACAACACTTCACACACTTTATTATTTTTAAATCAATGATATAACAAAGGGCATGCCCGCAACTAGCAATAGCTAATCTAGGCGAGCCATGCCTTAACAGCCGGATTAAAAAGGTATAAAAAACAGAAATTAACTAATAAATGAAAATGGGAAAAAATACAGTATTGAGTAAAAAAAGAAAAACCATTAACCTAATTTAAAATATTAAAGGCGTAGGTTTTGTGAACCTAAAATATTGAAACATATTTGCTCGAGTTTTCTTTTAAACGCATTTTTGGAAAGATTTCTTAATGCTTGAGGTATTTTATTCCACACTTTTACTCCTATTCGAGAGAAAGAATTTGCTTGAATGGATAGTCTAGAACAATAGCTCTTTGAAACACAAAATTATCCGGACACCAGTACTTTAATTTTACCAAAAGATATTTTTGCACGATTGTTTGTAATAATCTAAGCCAGGTCATCTAACCACCGTTAAAGAAAACACAACACAATAGACCTATTCGGCTAACGTGTTTACCTCCTAGTTGCTACCCAATTCAGATCATGTGATGATTCATTTGGGAGGCTACAATTGTTTTGTTCGTACATACTTGCATGCAATCAGTTGTGTATGACAAATTGCCCAATTGACCTCCCAAATGAAACATCGCGTGACCTGAATTGGGTGGCAACAAGGATGTAAACACGTTAGCCGAATTGGTCTATTCCGGCTTCGTAACAATCGTACCTGCACTGAGTGGGTTGGAGGTGAAGAGTTTGTAGAGGAATGCGATCCACTCAGCTTCTCATTGGAAGGATATCTAGGCATACGCGGTGACGGTGGAGTGAAGCCATAACCTAAATTCAACAGGAAACAAGTGGATTATACAGTAGACCATACAAACGCGCTGCATCGGTCCATTAGCAGCGATTTTGGTCCGTTCATTTTGTTGGGACGTTGTTCCACTGCAAAATGCCCTGTGGGGCACCCAAAAGACTTACTTCAGAAGTCATGACAACAAAGTCGAAAATAACGCGAAGTGGAAAAATAAAGAATACCGCAACTTCACAGGTTTTTGATGATCCAAATGCCTCTTACCACGTATATTTGGTAGTGCATTCATCAAATCTAAAAATTAAAAATGATTTTCAATTTGTCGCTGTCTTCGGGTTCACCATCGTGATTTCCAAAGTATTTCTACTGGAGACCCCAGAGGGCGTTTTGTTGTGGAACATGTTTTTCTTTCTAGGGAGGGGCACAGGCAGTAATTTTGACCAACTTCAGTAAAAAATGCATAAATTGTCCCGGCTGGTGGTACAGATCAGAGTAAATCGGTAAAATTTACCACCTAATTTGATATTCCAGCTATTTTTATAAACAATCCGCTAAGTAATCGGTCTCAAATTTGGGCCACGCTTTAGTTCGAAGAATGCTCTCTCGTGGACCAGGAGCTCTGAAGAAAGCGAGTAGAAGCACGCATAAATCGCCGAAAAAAAAAAACGGCATAGAAACAAACTTAAAAACGCGAAAACATTTCTATAGCATTTTATTTTACAGAGTTATAAAATCTGATTTTAGGAAGCTTAAATATTTACAAAAGCAATTAGTGAAGAACTGATTTGGATAATAATGTTGTCGAGCCCGTGACCATACGAACAGCGGATGGTAAGCCAAAGGGTACAAAATTATTAACGGTCTGTTTGGAGTGAAAAGCGTTTTACGGTACGTCGATTGTCTTTTTACGATCCGTACTTTGCACCTCATTAGAATATTTGCCATCAAGGTTTAGGGAGAGGGTAAAAATTTCTTATGGTTCATACAGTTCGTTTGGAGCATAAACTAGTTTTGCGGGCCTTGGTTTTCTCCATAACTGCAGAAATTTTCGCGGGCTCATTGGCTAATGTCCATCGTTGAATAGTGTACGGAACATAAATGACGTAGTCAGACAATATAAGATGTCTTCTGGGAAATCTTTCTATGCCCGCTACTTTAAAAGAAACCAGGCAAAACTGTATATCACGGTAAAGCTAATTAAATGTAGATTCCTAAAATGATATTTTTAACCGTTGCTTCTTTGGTCAACATGCACGAGCCGTGAAACGCCAAAGCACCCGTGTTTGTATCGCCGAATTACCAATTACCGCGATAAACTGGACAATGTCACTCAGCAGATAATGGGGTAACAAAGAATGCGAGGCTTTTTCGAAATTCCTGTTGGTTCTCGAGGGAAATACATTGTAAAGTCCGACAATAAGAATTCCCAATTTTCACACCTCATTAAGGCAGCTGTCAAAACGTGTATGCCGCCGAACAATGCCGGAAACGCAACACAGAACCCCCAGCTCGGCTCTTGACATACAAAGTCCATTGAATTTCGCGTGGTTATTTTGCGACCTTTCCCATGAAATACAATATCAAACTATGGGGAAAGCGAAGTCGAAGTCAAAAGGATCGTCAGTAAAAGGGAGTACATTGAAAAATAAAAAAAAGCGGCAAGGATCCACGGCCACGAATGCAAACAAGCAGTAGTTTCAGCCACCAATGGACACGGAAACCTTTTCTTGACAAACCACTTTCTGCTTTGTGTTAAATAGTTTTTGCTGTCTGCTGTTAATTAAAATTAAAAGAAATCCCTTTTTGACGGCGATTTCCTTGTGAGAAGGCAAGAACCACGAACCTTTGTCGCTGGCGGCCGAAGGTCAGATGTTTTTTCTTCGTCAAATTCTTCCACCTTCGCTTGGTCCCGGATTTTTCTTCGATTTTATCAAAGGAGACTTTTCTTGTTGAGCGAAACAAGGTGGTCCTGTCAAATCAACTTCAGTCACAACACTTTGCGTCATTTTTTTGTTATCTCGAAGTACTACTCGAGTTGACAAAATCCGTGGTAATACCTTTGACGAATTCAGTGTTGATGCCTTTGATCTCAGAAAACTGGGAGAGGATGGAGTTGACATTTAGGATTTTCTGGGGGCATACAAATAGCTTCTATGTGATTGAAATCATGGAAAATGTCTACTAAGGATTACTAAGTATTTAGTGTTCAAGTAGTAGTATGGCACCCGCACCGCTGTTTTTCCCACGATTTCTTAGGTAGGGCACTAGTAACCTATATATTTCAATCTTGTAATATCAGTTATATATCGAGAAAACGTGTGAAAAATGAAAAGAAAACTAGTGGGATGATCTCAGGTAGTGCAGAGTGTTATCTGCAACTTAACATGCTGTGGCAAACGAGGACACATTGTTGCTCCTTTTGAGAAAACTGGAAAACAATTTTTGCAAACACAATATGTTTCTAGTTAAAATTTAAAAAACGATCCCTGGCTAAAATGATTAAGAAACTACGAGCTCTTGACTGCCCGACTGTTTTCAAAATCAATGACGTGGTTGTTGGACCAGGCGTGATTAGCAATCCTAGAACCTTTGGCCGCAGTTTTGGTGTTTCTCAAATGTTATTTTTTTCGGGTATCAAAAGCTCTGCCGGTTTCCCCAATATAACACCAAGAACAATCTGTACACGGAATTTTATACACAATGTTGGTCTGAGATTCCATCGAAGGTCGTAATTTCGGAGCTGGGAACTGTTGTTGTAGAGTGGTAAATGGTTTGTTGACCACTATGACATCGTGTTTTTTGAGGATACGTGTCAAAGGTTCAGATACTCCTTTAATATAAGGAAGAGAAGCGAAAGACTGCGAAAGATTGGAAGCGAAAGATTGTTCTTGGTGTTATATAAAACCGCCGACCGGTTAGCTCAGTTGGTAGAGCAACGGACTACCGTGCGGGAGGTCTCGGGTTCAAGTCCCAAGACCGGACCAACACTCAGGGTCTTAAAATAATTGAGGAGAACGTGCTGCCTTTGTAACTAAAATCTGCAAACGGTTAGATGTTCTAGTCTTCTCGGATAAGGACGATAAACCATAGGTTCCGTCTCCTGCATCTTTAATGTTACAGGTCAGCAGGGGGACGTTAAAGAACCCACGCACTTATCGCAAAGAGTAGGGCATGGAGTTCCCGGTGTTGTGGTCTGCTCTGCTGGTTGGGTTCGGGTGAGATCATGAATGGACTGATAGCGGCTGCCATGAGCGCCTTTACATGCTGACGTCCGATCTCACCCTGATTAGATATGTAAATTGCCCTGAAAAGCCCCATGTGGGAGTGGTCAATCAAGTTCAAAGTTCAAAGTTCAAGACGTGCGTGACTTGGTTGGTTCAACCACCTTGAAAAACATTCCAACAAGTTCCTCTGGGGATACATTTGATGTTGAGGATCGAGTTTTTTTTGTATGTTCTGGATAAACTTAGATGGACAACCGTTGGACTCCAGGGCTGCATGAAGATAATTAAGTTCCTGTTTGTTTCCTTTGGAGGAATTAGGGAGATTTAGGGCCGTCTAAGAGGGTTGATGCTGTGCTGACTTTGTGCTGACTGTCGTGGTGGGAATTAAAATCTAAGTATCTGTCTGTATGAGTGGGCTTTCTGTAAACATCAACAGCGATGACATTTCTACAGGAGACCAGAGTATCGAGGAAGGAAATCTTTCCGTTACATTCGGTCTCGATGGTAAATGGGATGTTAGTGTCCATTGAATTTAATGTGTCATGGAAGGCCGAGACGTCGTCTTTTCCAATGATGCAAAAACTGTCATCGACGTACCTTTTCCAAATGTTTGTTGCGCAGACGGGCAGACAGAGAAACATTTCTGTCTGTAACGTTTCTTCATTTGCTACGGTCTTCAGGATGGCCATCTTCATAGGTGAGAGTACTCATGCAGGCCTCCTATCCCCCCGCCCACTCCCAGCCTGTAGTGACTTCGGTTAGCAGACAGAAACTTTAGATATTTTGCTTACTTTTTTACTTGACTTTCATTAATATTTTTTTAATGCCCAATACACAACTTTGATTTCCAAGTGCAATATGTTTTGTTTAAAGGAGACTAGAGGGCTCTTCATGATCTAAGCAGTGAACATGAGCACTTGTCTTTCATTCCGGGCACAAAAACGTAAAGACGCCACTTTCTCAACAACACAATTTCAAGTATATTTATCTTACTCCTGATACTACAGTGACGTCTTCCAGGGCAAGATAAAAATCGCTTCTCAGAAGCTTTAGTCAAGACAGCTATTTAATTTTAACCTTGGTTTTGACGTCAATCTTAGTTTATTTTAATTGCAATAAGGCATTCAAGCAGCAAACCATTCTCGTTCCCAGAGCCCTAGTTTCTTTGGGTCATGTGGTTAAAAGAAAACACGCGGCCCTGGCGCCGAGGATGGCAGCAAACTTGATTGAAACTTTTGTTTGTTTCCTGCAAATGTTTGTAACTTGATACTTTTGTTTTTCTCTCGCAAACGTGATACTCTTGTTTCTCGAAAACATATTAAAAGATGTGTTTCTCTTTTTCAAGGCCGGAAATAACTGGCAGAACGGAAAACATCAGAGGTAAAAATTGAAAGAGAAAAAATGTCGTTTCATTCAACTTTAGCGATAAACAAGAACTAATTAAATTATCGAATAGTCACAGAATAGTACATTCTTTTTCCGTTGCCGCCATTCTATTAGAACCACTTAAAATTTTCCTTATATACAAGGATATCGATTTATCTAGGAAGTGTTTTAACGAAAAGTATTGAAGGTAAACAGCTTTTCTTGACCGAGAGTTTCCAGCACCGGTGAAAACTAAATACCTCAAACAATAATTTAATTTATTTGCGGTTTTCGTAAGGCGCCCCGGAGTCTACAGCAACATTTGGAAACTTTCCTAGCTTCAAACTTGAAAAAAGTTTTATCCAAACATCAATGATTTGACTCTTCTTTTTCAATGCAAAAGATTAAACCCTGGCAGAGACTTGGCGGTAACGCAAGTTCTGGAGGCGCTTGACAGTGTGCAACAATACCTTCCAATTTTGCAAGTTTACCGTACTGTGACAAAGTCGGGAGAAAGCTTGAACATCGTTTGCACGTGTGTCCATTAAAAGGAGAAATGGACACGACGCTGGAGAGAAATAATACGCTTCTCTTTATTTGAACCCTGAAAAACACATTACTTTCAAAACTGCAGAAAAACTCTCACATACACAGGGTTGGGTTATTCCACACAAAAGATATGCAACCACAATACTGAACATGGTAAAAGTGTCAATACCCAAAATAAGTCAAAATATTCCCCATTCCGACTAAAATCAGAGTGTATTAAAACGAACGCGCCTAACACGTTGTGTTCTACAGCAAGGAAGTGTGATTCCGTATTTGCGTTCTTTAACTTCCATCTTGTAGTGTGAAGTAATGTAACACAAACTAATCTTCTGCGCATGCGTTGAGCAAATCGCTTTGTTCTAAGAACTGTAAAGATGGTACCACAAGGCGGGTATGGTGTTTTCTGAAACATATATATACCTTTTGATGTTCAAGGAGCAGATACCAGCGTTTTACGTGGTACAGTGCACACAGGTTCCTACTAGCCCCCCACCCCCTCCGCAAGAATAATTAATTAATTGGTATTAATTAAAGTTTACACATTAAAGTTTACACATTGGCGCCATAGTTCCATAGTGCCTTAGTTCCTTAGTGAGTTTGAGGACAGCCCACAACACAACACCCCAATAGTGCACTCTGCACTAAAAACTGTGTGAAGGACTCGCTGGTAAAAATTTCTGTCATATAACCACAATTCCACAAGGGCCGCCAGGGGCGAATTAGAGCCAGCACACCAGCAGGGTTAGGGTTAGGTTTGGGTTTAGGGTTTATGGTTATGTTTGAATTATGAATACATTTATCATACAAATGTATCATAATTTGAGTTCATAAATTTTGATAATGTCACCATTTATAGAAGGAAGAAGTAGAAGGAAGCATAACTTGATTTCATATTCTGATGATATATCATGATTTATCACTCTTTGACAAGGAAAAGATTAAATAATTATAATGATAATATCATGATTTATCAATTAATTATAACTAGAACAAAATTCTCAAATCTGATTGGTCCTTAGCACGCACTAGTTTTGACCAAATGGGAGCGCATGCAGCTCAAGTGTCAAATATCAAGGTTTGCGTGTTGCGCATACACGCGCTCTTTCTTTGGTTCATTAATTCGCCTGAAACTCCTTGATATTCCAAGAACTTTCATTTTTAAACAACACTTTTTTTTATCTCAGTAATGATAAAATGTCAACCGGTTTTGCTTTGCAGAAGTTTTTCTCAAATGTTGTTATAGCTATAATTAATTGGTAACAGGACTTTGTGTCGTCCAGGCGAGTCCCATGGGGGTCGGTCTGAGGGACATGGGCGGCATTCATCGCACAATTTTCCACTAACAAGGGTTGGTATTCTCCTCCCCTGTCAGGTATTCTCCTATCCCTGTGCATGTATGGTTTTCCAATCTCCATGGCGATGGGGTTCCACTCTGCGGCTCTCTGGGCCGCTGGAGCCCCACTACAGAACACAGATAGACAAGGTTAGCAGTAGAATCAAAATATATCAGTCACACTAACCTGGAGATATAGGTCTGCTGGTACTTAAAGGAAGGGGGCTTGATGATGTACGATCCCTCACTGAAGTCCCATGAGAGGTCATCTCGTTGAAGTGCCTGCAAGAAAGGGAACACAAATCACTCTGTCAGCAGATCACCCTGATTATGTCAATCGTGTCTGAACCTCGGCATCCCAGCGAGGTGAAGTCTTCTAGTTTCTAGGTCATCGCTTTTCACCTCATGTCTAATCATCTTCAATGTCTGTTAAAGGAGGTCACTCCAAAAGGCTTATTTTTTGTCTCTACCTATAGCAAGTAAACAAGAAAGTTGTCCAGAAAGAGGCCCAAAATTCGACATTTGATGCCGCAATTTTGAACTGTATTTGGCAGACAGCCCATGTTTGCATGACGTCATTCAGTCTGGCTTTAAATTGGTGGTAAGCAGAAAAACATGCAACTGACATCTTGGCATCCTCACGAGCTCACAAAAATGTATTTTTTCCAATATCTTCACTGTTATCGTTTTCGGGGTTTGAAGCATGTTTGGCTCAAAATAATACAGTTCAAGGGCAGACATAACCTATAGTGGTAGTTTAAGGCATGGTAAGGCAGGGACAAAATCTCTAACAGCGGTCTGGAAGCTTTAAAATACTTCTTGGACAAGCGCCCTGATCTTGACCCTCTTACTGTAACACTCACTCGTCTAGCTGAGCTGGTGCTTAAGATGAATGCATTCTCGTTCAACAACGATTCTACCATCAAGTTGGAGGGGTGGCCATGGAAAGCAAAATGGGTCCGAATTATGCACTGTACACGGGTACAGTACCACAGCTGCACAAGAGATACCTCGACGATGTGGTAGGTATCGCATGCTGTAGCCGCGTTGAACTTGAAGAGTACTCCAATTTTCATCCCGCTTTGCAATTCACACACATGATCTCTGAAACTGAACTAACTTTCCTGGAATCAATCTGCGCATTTCAGACGATCGCATCTGCGCTTCCATCCACTACAAAGCCACTGACACACAGAGCTATCTCCACTACGATTCACCACACCCCCGCCACTGCAAAGGGAGCCTACCATACTGTCAGCTTCTACGACTATGGCGCATCTGTTCTGACCACGCTGACTTTTTAAACCAAGTGCATGAAATGGCCTCTTTCTTCAAGAGATGCAGCTACAGCTCACAAACTCTGAAGCACGACCACGACAAAATGAAACATGTCTCAAAGCGATGCCCTTACCAAGAGCAATTCAACGGAGGAAAAGATGAGCAGGATTCCTTTAACACTCACGTACCATCCTTTGAACACTCAAATTAAACAAATCCCACTTGACAACTTTAAAGTGATTGCAGACGACCCAGAAACAAGACAAATCTTTCCTCAACCACCAATTGTTGCGTTTTGACGTGACAGCAACTAGCGAACATCGTTAGTTCACACGGCAGAAACGCAAGCCGTAACACGCGTAGGCTCTTTTCCAAGTCAACGCCCACGTTGCCGTACTTGTGGCCACATTTCCAGTGAGACCGAACTCTTGGGGCCAAAGGATTGCATAACCATCAAAGAGTCCGTCACTTGTCCTCTGGTCTAATTTACAACATCTTCTACCGTCGGTGCCCTGCAATTTACATCAGCAAGACTGGGCGCACTCTGAGGGAACGTTTTGGTGAACACCTTCGCAGCATTACCAAAAGTGCGCCTGGTTTACCCGTCGCAGAGCATTTCAGTACAAAGGGACATACCACAGCCGACGCACTAGTCCGCGGGATCAAGCTCTGTGAAGTAAATAAACAAAGGAAAAGGTAGGAGATGCGTCTCATCTTTCAACTTGGGACATGCCAGCCACGCGGCTTAAATGCTGATTTCCACTTCATTTGAGGCTTGTGCACGCGCATGCAAAAAGAAACATTCAAATTACATTTTTAAACCTGATATCATGGCGCAACTCGTAACGGCGAAAACATTCCACTGATGAAAGGCCAATGCCCGAAACGTCTGGAAATTTAACTCAAACATTGGCACTTCTATGAACATCAAACTCCTTTATTTACAAAAACTCTCAGACTGATTGACGTCACAAAAACAACGCTGAGAACTGTTTCAAAGTGACGCCAACAATGTTGAACTTTGGGCTTCTTTGGCGACGAATTTAATTTGGGAAACCTACACTTTACAGGCTGAAACTTTGGTGAGTGGCTAAACTTGAATGTTTTTCACTGGTGTTGACAAAAAATATGTTTTCTGGAGTGAACGTCTCAACCCAGATCGGGCTCATGTATTATTTAAACCTTCAACGTTTTCAGTGTTGACGTTAACCAATTTACAAGAGTAACGATTGATATGATAACAGAGCAACGACCCATAATAGGACCCTACACTATAAGTAGCAGTTTTTTTCTTTACAGTCTGTCAAGCATGATAGGTGGTGTGGCACGGCAGTTGCATGACCAGATGCATATCATGATGTGAGGGGCG
>OX393573.1:8312267-8322267 GCA_947652115.1 Blastomussa wellsi
AGTGATGATCAAATCCAGTGTGTGACCACGTTCGTGAGTAGGTTGTAGAACGTGTTGTTTAAGACCCATCGACACCAGAAGGTCAGACATGTTTCTACAGTCATTGTCATCAGGTAGATCCATATGAATGTTAAAATCGCCCAGTATCAGCAAGGACTCACTTGACATGACCAGAGACTCAAGATAATCAGAGAATTCAGTGATAAATGTTGAAGTAGACACAGGATGTTTAACAGAATATGGAGGCCTATAGACTATAACAACTCGTAAACGAGTGGTAGCCACAGGATTGACCAACCATTCCGACGCCTCAAATGATCCTTTTCCAGCAACTGAAACTTTTTCAACGTTGATGAATTCTTTGAAAATCAATGCAGTCCCACCTCCTCTGCGATCACTGCGGGGACAGCATGAAGGACTGGGATTTATCTGAAAGCGTACGACCAAGACGATCCACTACCGAAGAATAATCGCAAATTGTATAACTGATTATAACAGTGTTTGGCAGCAACTCCCATTGTTTCAGTCACCCCAAAAGTCAGTCATGTCTATGGGTGTTGGAACCATTGCATTGTATACGCGGCTTACTTGAGAATGTTTTCCAGGCGTGGCTCCAAATACAACCCAGCCAAGGGGAGATTGTCTTGCAACAAGGTTGGCTACATCTCTGGTTTCACCTGTGTGCAGTTTAGGGTGATCAATGCCAATAAGTAAATCAACCGGGCCATTTGTTCTTCGAATTTCTTCACCTCGGAGCCCAAAGAATCCAGCAAGGTAACTGAGTTTGATTTCTGTAATGTTGCTGCTGATACACGGATGGCCACTGCTGTAATGGTGTGGATATTGCGTTGGTTTCCCAGTGATCGGATGTGAACACGGAACAGCTTTGTTGTCAACTCTTCTTCCTCCCCACCAACTTTAGCTAACGTGATGGTTATGTCCTTCCCCTTGAGATCTAATTCTTTTGCAACTGACAACTTGATTTGGCTGACCTGAGCACCAGAGTCCAGTAGCAAGTTTCCTTGTTTGACGGTTTCTACTCCCAGGATTTCCACGCACACGACGGGGAGTATAGCTTCTTTACTGGTTGTTACTGATGAAATTGACAGGGCTGTGGCGGGATTTGTTATGTTGGCGGCGTATAACAGCGGGTGGTGAAGTACTTGCACTGGCTCCCATTGAAGGTCTCATTGCATTGGCGTCAGGTGGATTAGGTTCACGACCAGCACATTTAAGGCAGCTGAAGCAACCATGGTGCTCCTTTACAGCTTTGAGTTTCATTTCTGATACCTGATTAACCCGTGTGAGGCTCTGTTTAGAATTTCGTACTGGTGCCGTTGCCCTCATTCTTGATTTCATCTCTGACGCCATCCAGGACATCAATGCTTGTAGTGTTGCGTAACCTTTCGTACTTTCCAGGAAACGCGACCAAACTTTGCGGTCATCAGGGCATATCTTCTGTTCGATAATTGCTAACATATGATTGTTATCCATGTCATTTTGCCGGCCAACTTCTGTGAGGGAGTTAAAACTGTTTTACTAGATGAACCAGATAGCAGAAATGGGTGTCTTCTTCGTCACGCAAAGGTCTAAATCGGGCGATGTCTTGCGTGATTGTGTCAGCGACAAACCGCTGCTCTCTATAGATTGATTCCAGGTACTCCCACGCAGCATCATAATCTTGCCCAATTGCCTTGATTAATTCCAATGTCTTACCGCTCAAGTTCGATCTCAGAATAGTAATTGCGTCTCGTTTGTTGTATCTTTGATTCAACAAGATGCTTAAAATCTGCTTTAAAAATTGCGAATTCGCTGACATCACCAGAGAATCTTGACATTTTCGTTTTTTTTTTTAATCTGGAAAGTTGATTGCGTGGTGTTTCCGTTTGCACTAGCAGGTAGCGGGACGTGCTCTGTTAGTTCGATGTTTTCCGGTGGGACCATGACAACATCGGCATTTTGTAACTTTTCTGCGGGATTTTGTACTCCAGTGACGTTTTCTTGCAAACTTGGAGGCGAAGACGCTAAATTTTTTCCCTGGTTAGCCGCATTTCCTGCAAGGTTCTTGTCTTGAATGACAGGCGCTTCCCTGGTTTTTTCTTACGACTCAAAGTTCCGGCGGCGGTTTTTTTGGTAACCAGAGTTCAGACATCGGTTTCTTCTAATTCTTTGGGTGGTTTTTCACTTCCTCTCTGTTTTTCTTTTCTTTTGAAATCGCTATTTCTCTCAAATAACCTTCGGTATCAATTTTTAGCTTCAAATACGTTTCCTGGCAATCTTCCATCCAAGCTTCTTCTTGTTCGAATTCAGTGTCGAGGAGCATTATGAAGTCGTCATGTCTTGACAATAACTCTGAGAATTTCTGTTCGTATTTTTCCAATGCCTTTCTAACTTCTTCAGCTGGCCGATTTCCAGATACTTGATAGCAGAACTTTTTTCCTTCACGGGTAAGCGCACCCTTACAGTTTCTTCGTTTTATTTTGGCTTGTTTAGCGGTGTTTTCGGTTGTTTCAGCCATTGTTTTACGTCTTAAACCCAACTTTAAAAAGCTAATACTCCACTGTCTTGGGTCAGTCGGCCAAGATTTTTGGCATATTTACTAGAGATTGAATAATGTTTACAAAAATGTAGATTTCATTGGCATTGGTATTACCATAGCAACGAAACGATGATGTCATGGTTTCTGAAAATCGACATTTTTCTCGATATCAAGACAAACTTTTAAAACGAATCAAGGTCCCTTGTAGTATACATGTGGGTCTTCAACACTGCAGAGTTTGAAAAAATTCTATGAGGGTGTTTTTGAAAAAAAGCGAGTTGAAAATTTTGCAGTCAAAATTTAAAAGTTCGACTCAGTATCTGTTAGTTCGTTGATTCCAGCGACTTCCTGCAGATTGAAACAATGTCCTTTCCACGTTTTATACCTTTGGCATAGAACAACTTTCGTGAAAGGTTTCGTTTAGTTTGCTTCACTAGATCTTTCTCTATGAACTCAAAAGTAATGTCTTTAATATTCACATTTTTCTCATAGAAGGAACGGCTTTGATATGGGAGCATCTATGTAAAAACTAGTCGATAGAATTTTTTTAAAATCTCTAGATCGAAAGTATAAAATGTTATGTGCTTTCCCAGAAAATTTCAAAGGCATTGAACTATTTTAAGAGCGCGAAATAATTATAAAAATATAGGGTACCTTTGCATTTGTTACGGAAAGTTTCGTTATCAGATTTTTTGTTGACAGCTGGTTTATTTCATAAGTTTCCCTTTTGTCTACATTCTACGTTGCAAAATTTGGGCCACTCAAATTGGGAACTTTCCTTATGACATAGAGGGCAAAATTACTGAATGCTGATTGGCTGAGACAGAGGGCATTTTTCATTAATTTTGGTAATTGCCAGGGACAAAATGACTTGATCCTGATTGGGCAAGTGTGAAAATTTCTCGTTTCCAATTGGCTTAGCGAGCTGCACTGAGTTGGCTTCATGACGGCGGGATTTTGAACAAAATTTTCAACCACAGCGCTCGCTTGTGCGTCGCCTTGGAATTTGCTCTAGTTTCCCGATTTATTTGTTGTAAAAAGAATGGAATCTTTGTGGTAGCTTAAAACTGAATGGAGAAAGCTTAATCTCGGCAAACAGAAGGATATTTCCATTGAAAACTTCCATCAGCAAGACACCGCGAGTTTGCGACTAGAATCATTCATGGCGATGGCAGCCAACTGACTTCTTGCCGCTTCTTCGCTTTGCTTCTGTCAAAAATGGTTTTGCCACGTGCAACCGAAGTAAAGAGCACAGTGTTTGCTCAGACAAGCAAAATTATCTCTACTAGTTTGCTTGGACTCGCTATTGATGTCTAAGGATTAACATGTCAAGCAGTTCGCAGTGGCAATCTTCAAATCTTACAAACAGGTGAATAAAATTACACGTTTCATCGCTCATTGCGTGTACACTTATAACTTATTTATTTTCACGACTTACATTAAGATTTCAGCTTACATAACTGTCGTCTTTATCGTATTTTGAATGTTTTTTAATCATGTTGTTAGTAAGCTATGTTTTCGTTCCACTCGCTAGATTAGCTACGTGCCTTGAAGGTTTCCAGAAAATTTTGCCCTCTATGTCATAAACAAGTAATCACATGTTTCCTCGTAAAATTAACGATTAATATCACTTGTGTTTTCAGAAGTTGCAGAAACTGCCCTCGTCGCTGTGCCACTCGGGCAATTTCTGAAACTTCTGAAAACACGCGTGATATTAATCCTTAATTTTACTCGGCCCCATGCGATTACCTATACCAATGAACTGCGCAATTCAAACTCGATGAAAAATAATCAGAACTCTTCAAAACTTCACAGTAATGCTAGATTTGGTATGGCAATTCTATTCGTGATACAAAAGTTCTTGGTATTTTTTAACGCTATTAAGTTTGGTTATGTTAACCGACGTTTCGGCAGTACTGCCTTCTTCAGGGTGGCATGTTGAAAGTGGAGTTCGTTATTTGCCATCGTATGCAAATAATACAAAACTGTGAGCGCGTGCCAAGATGTATGCTCGCACGATCATAAGAAAGAGAAATCGCGGTTGATCCGGAGAGGAGCAAGTGTTCTAAACTTAAAAATGAGTCTCATCAAGATTCTATTCGTGAACTTTGTTTTTCATTTAAAGTGATGTTTATAAATATGGCGCTAACCACGAATTGTGCTACGGTCAGTCCACATCACTGTGACAGTACCATGTTATGAACAGGGAGGAAAACAGGAATAGGAAGGAGGAATTGAATATTTTAAACTGCAAATTTAAGTTGGTGAATAAACCATCCACAAGCTGAACATGCATTACATATTAATTCCTTATTACACCTTTTGATGTCCAATGCTCTTTACTGAGTGGCATACATGCACATTCCTTCTAATGTAAGGTTAAGTATTTAGTGTTACTGTGCATTCCAAGTACAAATCAAGGGGCAAAGACTTAGCTTCAAACCATATAATTTTGCCTGGACTTACCTCTCATCATCCATCTCCAGACTGGATTCGCTTTCTGACAGCTGTCGACTAAGTGCTTCTCTTCGTTCCATTTCTCGCAGCAGTTTTCTTTGTAATCTGATGTTTTCTTCCTTGATATGGCGTTCTTCTTTTGCATAAGCTGCCATCTTTTCACAATCTAAACAGTGGATGGAAGAAACATGTGAATATTGACACTCCAGGTCTACGGCTTGACACAATAGCAGAAAAGGAAAGTGTACTATTTTGGCTACTCTTGCTTTGTTTTGAGAAAACGACAGTTTCAATTTAGTTTAGAAACTTTATACAATTGTTGTCAAAAGTATTTCCTCGGCAGCTACAAGTGATAATTCTTTCCATGTAAAAGAATTACTGGTAAGCATTTCAATGAACATTTCCATTTCATGTGAAGTGCACTGAAAAAATGATTTCACCTTGTGTACTTAAGATTATTCCTTCACCCTTTTTAAATTCTCTCTATTTTCAGCTACTGTTTCTTCCAAGGTCCTCATTTCATTTGATTTGTTCATGTGTCTACAATAAGAAAAGGTTTCTTAGCATTTTTCTTGGCATAAAAATCTACTGGAATCAGCACAATAACCATACAGGAGAAAGCAAGGAAGACAATGTGCAAGTAAGGACTATCAAAATAATTATCTGCGGTACGCAGAATAGCAGATATTTGTTTTCTGCACGTTCTGTATTTTGTATTTTCATTGTTTTTCAGTGAGGTGTTTCTTTCTAATTTTTGTGAAACATGGGTTTCAAAACTCAAAATATTACAAAGAATTTATGGACTCATTAGCACTTTTCCCACACAGAAATTTTTCACTTCAGTATTATACCTAACTAGCTAAAAATTTCACCAATTGCTAAGTTTAACAAGCCATTTAAATGTTTGAAGTCAATTCATATCTAGCATGATGCCTTATCGAAGCAAAGCCATCTTCTAATGAGGAAAACTGTAAACAATGATGTCAGCAAAGATTCGCCTATAGGTGTTAATTGTGGGTTGTGGGGTGTGGGGTTTTGGTCATTTAAGCTTGACAAGCATGAAACCAACGGACCCTTCGAAGACTAACACTCGCCGTGATTGACCTGATGGTGGTCCATGGACCACAGCTGATGCTGATGCTCATGTCGAGTGCAATCTTTTACACTTATTTTCTTGTAGTAGAGATGAATTTAGTGTTAAAGACAGTAGCGATGACGTTAAAGGTCGCTTGAAGTCCTCGCTTAAATTCTGGGTTGGAACTTTGTGTGCTTGGCATGATTAGGCGTGGTTACAGGATACACTTTTTGAGTACCCATCAGTGTTTTCTAAAGAATAACAAATCTGCGCTACAGCATCCTGAATTTGTGGCCAAAGCAATTGGCGAGCTTTTTAGCAACGGTTGGAGTTTGGTCGTAACACGAGTCAAGTTCAAGCCTGAGTCAAGTTTGAGTAAACATTTTTTCTTCTTTTTTTTGCCTTTTCTTCGTTTTTTTAAAAAAATATAGTTTAATTTGACTATAACTACTATTGTCAAACAAAATTTCACAGAAGTGATATTAATAAAAAAACAACACTGAATGCGGGCGATAGCTTCGATTGCTTGAGCACGCACTGGTAGCTGAATATGCCACACAATGCAAGATCTTGTAAAATGCGCAATACTAAGTAGAAATACTGAAAAAACGCATAAATTTGGGTTGGTTGGACGACACTAAACGGATAAATTGTTGGAAAACGTTTAGTTTACTGCTTTATTTTTCAAAATCAGTTCTGTCAGTTCTCGAAATCAATTCGAAGACATCACCATGGTATCATGCGTTATAAAGACAATTGAATGAGAATAACGCGACTGCCTAACTATAATACTGTCCTAGAATTCCCGCGAAAATAATTTTGCTCGCTGTGAACGCCATCCTGATTGGCTGGCAGCACATTCTAGTTGTTGTCGGATATGGGACGTGTTTACAAATCTTTGAACGGCGAAAACTCGCTCTTGTTTTTAGCAAGAAAGCCATCTCTTTAAACAAGACATAATCTTTGACATCTGATGCACTTCTGGGCCAGAAGAGGCACTCTCGAACTCTTCTCAAACAACCTTCTACTCCTATGTGTAGAATGTGCAACAGACATCAGTTCCTTGCGCATACACGTGGGAACCACCAAACGAGCGCCCTTGAAAACCGACACATCTTGTACTACTAACTCGTCACGCAAATCAAAGTAGGGACGAAAACACTCCGAGACATCTGACTTTCATTCAGGCTAGCCATTTTGGATGACACCACGACGCTGTTTCAAAACCGTGTCATTAGCAGAAGCATGGGCAACCTGTTGCCAACGGGCGTCACTCACGGGCAAGTTAGCTCTATGGTCAACTTCTTCCAACTCTCGAATAAAAACACAGGCATTAACTTCAGGCAAATGAGATCGACTCAAAGTATCAGCAATCAGCAACTTCTCTCCTCTTAGGTAAGTAACATCCAAATCGTACTTCTGCAATCTCAAAAGCATTCTCTGAAGATGCTTGGGTGCAACTTAGAGTTCTTTCCGGAAAATGGCCTCTAGGAGCTTGTACTCCAACAGAATCACGGCCATAATGTAGGCATCAAATTTCTCACAGGCAAAAACAATCGTCAAAAGCTCTGTACATAGCTCTGTACATAGCTTTCTTCAGGGATTAGGGCTCACGAAGCATACGCCCCAGGCTGCCCAGCGTGTAGTAAGATAGCACCAAGACCATCATGTGAAGCATCACACTTGATCGTAACCCTCTCTCGCAGGTTGTAATAATGGAGTACTGGTGACACAGAAACAGCTTCTTAGAGTCAAAAGCTCTCTCTTGGGGCTCATCCCAGTGCCACTCCACGTCTTGGCGGGTTTGGTCTCTGAGAGGCTTGGTGATATCTGATAATCAGGGCAGAAATTTGTCGAGGCACTGAACCATTCCCAGGATACGCTGCACTCCTGCAACATTCTCAGGTCGGGGCATTTCAAGTATGGCTCGAACTTTCACTGGATCAACACATGAACCATTAGGCCAAGGCCTGGCACCCACAATACTGTTTTAAATGTTCCCATATGAACTCTTTATGTTTCATTACAAAGTTCTAAAAAATGTATGTTACCAAGGCTGTGCTCTAAGAAAAATTACGACCTTGAGATTCACGGTGCCCAGCACTAAAGCTTACATGCAAAAAGTAAGTTTATCTGGTCGTCCACACAGCACAGGCCTGGTTACCAATTGCATTATGCAGTTCATTGGTTCTCCTTAATGATTTCCATACATTTTTCTTAACATAAGTTTTGAGAATGTAATGGTTAATCAACATAGCCCCATGACATTGTGAGAGTTGATTGCGACTTACAGTCAGCTTCAGATTTTGCCAGCTGTTGTTTAAGCCTTCTGATCTCTTCTCTCAATGATGTGATATGAGATGCTAAGTCGCCCACAGCATCTTCTCCATCTGCAAACTGTCTGGGGGAGGGTGGCTCAGAAATAGGTTCCTCTAGCTTTTCTTGAAGCATCCTAGTAACGAACCAATTGCAAGACAGTTACAGAGCTACCAACTTACATGTAAAATTTTTCATTCATTTTCATTTTATTTCAGCAGTTTTAAATTTAATAAATTAGAGAAATACACAACCCACATATAGCAAAGCTAATCGAGGCGGGTTGTGTTTATTACAATCAAATATAACAAAATAAATTAATAGTAAATCAGGTAAAAGCAAATATTTAATAAAATAAATAGGTATACACATACATTCACAGATAACTATAGTAGACAGAACATAATACTACCTTGGAGTTAGATTAATGAAAATACGTAATTTTTGAGATTAATGTTGACACATCGACATAACCATCCTCATCACCAAACCACCACAAATAAAAATTGGTGGATTTTATTTTTGAAAGGTTTTTTACGCAAGTCAGGCTTCAGGTAATTCCATAACTTAGCTCCTCCTATTTGTTAACGTATAAGTTACCAGCATCAGAAAATCTAGTGTTATATGAATGGATGTCGGATGAACGGGTAAAAAGATCACAGATATTCTGAGGCACAGAGTTGGCAGATACATCAGGCACAAGAGAACATACTGTTTAAAAATAAAGCATATTGAGGGGTAGGGCATTGGCAGAGACAAACAAAGGATTAGCATGAGATCTACATTAGCCGAAGAGCTCGTTTTTGTAAGATAAGGATCTTCCTCAAATAAACCTGTGCAGCTTGGCCCCAGGCAGCAATTCCACAGCATGTATAAGGGAAAACCAGAGAACAATAGATTTTGATTAAAATATTTTAAGGGACCAGTGCCTCAATTGTGTCATAATTCCTAAAATACTAATTTTAGAGGCAATACAGTCGATATGATATTTCCAGGTTAGGTTTTTATCGATGGGTACTCCCAAGAACTTTACATAATCTTTGCACTCAAGCAAAGTCTAACTATTTGAGGCATTATTGTATATCCTTGTATTAATCTGATAGCTAAGCTTCTATTGTGATGGTCTAAAGATGGCAAAGTTTCACTTTTTTGCATTTATGGTCAGCTTATTAGCATTTAGCCAGTCACAGACGTACTGCAATTAGATATTGATAACACTTTCTAGTGATTTCAAATCCTTGTCAGTATAGAGCAGGTTAGTATCATCAGCAAACATATAAAAAGAAAGCTTCTAAGAAGAATTATAATATCATTAATATAAATCAAGAAAAGTAGAAGGCCTAGAACTGAGCCTTGTGGGACCCCTGATAGCATATTTCTTTTAGATGATATTTGATTATCAATTTGAGTGGTTTGGACACGACCATTTAAGTAAGATGAGAACCAGTCATTTACCATTGAGTATTGAGTGATCAAAAGCCTTTTTAAAGTGCATATGAAATGAAAAAACAAGCTATTGAAAAATAATATAATTTGGTTTTATCAACTGGGTTGATAATGTCAATTGGCCACCGTAAAGAGATTCAAGTGCTGACGTTTCGAGCGTTAGCCCT
>OX393573.1:8327267-8352267 GCA_947652115.1 Blastomussa wellsi
GTTACTGCTGTCAAGAATCACGCTTGGTGTTGCATTCTGCACTGTACTTTGAGTCTCCAAGTTTTTCATTTTCAGGTAGAAATAGCTTTGTTAATTAGAATTGGCATTTAGTCACAACAAGCGGTAGGTGGGTATGTCTTCACAACATTGTAATGCCGTGTAGTAATGAGTAGTGTTAAAGAAGAGAGTTAAAAAGCATTGATATTTTCTAAAGATTTGTGGTATGGAATCCCTCAAGGGCTAATGCAGAGAATGGTGAACACCTGGATAAAAATTAAACACTTCGTTCGCATCTTCGACTGAACAAGTCGGAGATGTGACTGATCATGAACCCGCATTTAATTCATTTGAGTCACCTTGAATTTATTTAGACGTCACATTTCACATGCCCCGAATTGAACTATTCGATTCGGCGAATGTGAAATTGGACGTCTAAAGCCAGCCTTAGGCGTGAAAGTGCGCTAATAAATGAAAGATTTTTTGATCTACAGGTAATTCAACTGCACCCATATTTAAATACCCCTACATAATTCCTGCTAGGCATGGGTAAAATAATGGCAGTTTTATTATCGAATTCGAGCCCTGCATTTTATTCTTACTCAATTGTTAAAGCTTTACTTTTTATCGTGAAACAAGCTCTAAACCTTTCCCTTCTGTTAAAACTTAACTACGCTTACCTTGCTCGTTCACCCTTCTCTGTTTGTGTAATAAGGGAAAACCCAGGACAACACTAATTTGAACGAGACAGAAGCGTGTTTTTTTGGCCAGAAAAACCGAACTTAAATTGACAAAAGACAATTTAAGTCATACGACGCACGTCATCAAGATCAAGCTGCGATGTATCTTGAGTCAGAGCAAGATATTATCACAAAACCTTTTATACACAAACATTTTTAACGGAAATCAACATTAGTATCATACATAACGGAAAGAAGATGAATACCGTCTGCGTTGTTACTATGGGCCCAACAAAAGACAATGTTAATTTGCATGCTAAAACTGAATAAGTACATGCGTTTAACAAAACAAAGAAAAAAAGAAAGTTCTGCACTTAACTGGACAACGTTCGTAATGGAAATCATTCGTTAGCAAAAGTTTATTGAAAATGATCTGTTTTCCTGTAGAAAAATGAGAGTTTGAAAATCCAAGATGGTGGATGCAAGATGGTCACCACCAAAATAACATTTTGATACATTAATTTTTTTTATTTTTTTATTTATTTTTTTTTTAACTCGTTGTAAATTTTATTCTATATTTTACATTGCATTGGAATTATTAGATAGATTTTTAGTTAGATACTCAAGCTCTGAAGTCTCTCTGGGAAGAGTTTAATAAACTATTGTATTGTATTGTCACAGGTAGTCAATCCTGACGTCATTGCTGGTTGCCATGGTAACCAATTTAAGTCATACAACGTAAATAATCAAGATCTAGTTTCGCATAAAGTTTGGTCCGTGTATCTTGAATCAGAGCAAAGATATAGATGTAGTTGCTTTGCTTTCAAAAATAAAACATCAATTGAACTAGTTTCAGGTAAGTAACCGACTTTCATGCCTTTTCAGGTTCCTACAACTGTAAACTGAATAATATATAGTTGGACAAATTCATGCCTATGTACTACCCCCAAATACATGCACACACAACAGTGGCATAACTTTGGTTACAAAGAATAACAAAAGAAAACCTTGTAGGGGATGTATGGGAAAATAAATTTATTGTCCAGCCAACAGAATGGAGTGAGTGATCAAGTGAAACCAGGACCATCCCTATAGCTCATAGCATGACTATGTCATCCACAAGCTGTAAATGGTCGATTAGAGCCATGCATTAACATGCAAGTTAGGTGCTAATTAATTAAGGAACATTAAGCCGTATGTTAGATGTTCTAAGTCTTCTCTTTACCCGGCAGGGCTAAAATGCAGGTCACTGGTCACAGGGCACCGGCCACAGATTACAGGTCACAGGTCACAGATGACAGGTCACAGGTCGCAGGTCAGATTTCAGAGTTGCTGTTTCAGTCTCTTCCTTGAATTTATTGTACTGAACATCCCTGTTTACATAGCAGGCTAACCATCATGATAACAGCACGGTACATTTTTGTGTGATATTCGATTTCTGAAAACCAAGCCAGTGTCTGCATAAAGGCCGGTTCTCACTAGCGCATTAGCATAAGCACAAGCATAACATAAGCATAAGCAAGTGAGAACACCCACGACATAAGCACAAGCATAAGCAAGTGAGAACACCCACGACATAAGCATAAGCATAAGAAAAACAAACATGTTTGTTGTTCTTATGTTTCTTTCTGCGTGTACGTATGTCCTTATGCTTATGTTGCGGGTGTTCTCACTTGCTTATGCTTATGCTTGTGCTTATGCTTATGCGCTAGTGAGAACCAGCCTTAAAATCAATTGTCTATGAAAGAAAACAAAAGAAAGAATATTGAAGTATTATTCTAGTTCATTTGCGTTGCCTAGGCCATTTTCAAGATAACTGGATTTCATCCCAATGCATCACGAAAGTCTGCACGAAAACATAGTTTCAACAGAGAAGACCTGGAAACTAATCTTGCAATGCATACACACTAAAAAATTACCACAACAAATACCAAAGCCTAGTTGTACCTAAGGAGACGACTCAGAAAACAGAAGAGTTCTGCACAGTTTTCACCTGTTAGAGAGAGTAGAAAATCACTTAGATACTGCAAAATTTACTTGATGCAATACATGATTGAAGGTAATTCAATTTGTAAGGTAACTGTAACGAACCATATTTTCAAAACAGTACCTGTTACCTGCTGTGCTTGTAGAATTCTTGTCTCAGATGCAACCCTCACAATGTGGCATTCACTATCACCTCAAGCAACTCTTGTGCTTCTTTTGTGCTCTCCAAATAAACCAGGCTTAAACTTGAATGTATATTCTTTCTTTTTCTCTTATACATCATTTTATGCTGACACCTGCTTGGTTACCAGAAGTTGAGTATCGCACAAAAATGTACTGTGCTGTTGTCATGATGGTTAGCCTACCATGTAAACTGGTACATTCAGTACAAGAATTGGAGGAAGAGGCTGAAAACAGCAACTGTGAAATGTGACCTGCGACCTGTGACCTGTAACCAATGACCTGTGACCTGCAACCCGCATTTTAGCCCCACCGCTCTTTACCTCTTCTCTGCCTCCAGTCTGTCCATCCTTTTCCAAAGTCTGTTGACTAACAATTCTTGCTCTTGTTCCAGTGTGTTCTCAAGATCCACTTTTTCTTTCCTCAGCTGATTAAGTAACAAACTGGATTAAGCTTCCACCTGCCTTTTATGCACATCATTTACATGAAAATATACAGGTAATTAACTGATTTTTCCTTACCAAGGGCATTTGACTCAAATTACTACTACCATTGCAAAATCCCAGTTAATAACTAATCATTATTGAGGATACCAACTTCGCTAAAAAGTGTTTTACAGGAGGGTTGAACTGTCAATGATAAAAACAATTCTGTCATTGCAACAGCTCGGGTAAGAAACTGCGACCACCTTTGACTTTAGCCGTTATAAGTGACCAGTAAAGAAAACAGTTTGATTTTTATTTTTCGTTGAGTCTGCTCATTATCACAATCTGAAATGAAAAGAACTCGCTATTTGGCTGTGTTGACTCCCTATTAATTATATTTTCTGCACAGTGAGACCACAATAGTTGAAGAAAATAAATAAATTAATAAAGAATATATTATTATGCACATGGTTTGTTTCCTGTGTTGTTTTTATTATGTTTAGTTTGGGTTTAGTTGAAAGATGCTGTTGACTCATTCGGCCGCAGCGGCCTCGTGAGCCAACACCAAATTTGATGAAGAAATTTCGTGACAATGACAATGACACCAAAACATGAAGTCCTTCGCTTAGCAGTCTGCGTCTAAATTAGCAGTTCAAGTTGAAATGCTTTAAAATTTATCTTCTTTACAGTACGGTGAAAAAAAAGTAATGCAAACAAAATTCGTCGAAATTCGTTCTTTGTGTTTGTGAATATTCGTCGAAATGTTGTACCAAATTTCGTTTTGGTTCGTTGCAAAATAGTTGCAAACTTCTTAGAAAATTCGAGACAACAAAATTTGAAAAAGCGAATTTTCAATGTAACCAAACGAAAAAGTATCAAAGTTCGAAGCAGCGAAATTGCGCAGCAAGACATATCTGCTGCAAAGCACGTACCAGACTGCACAAGTGGCACTCGACATGAAAGCGAAACTAACACGTTCAATTGAGATTTTAGGAAAACAACTATTTCCACTGTGGCAAATAGATCATTGCGCTTGGAGTACTACTTGGGCAAAATAATGATTGCTAAAACTCCGCGCTAGACCTTTGGGGAAGCAAAAATTCAGATTGCAATCAAATCCGCATACTGTATTTACCAGTGCTTATGGAAGCCGCCATGCCACCCACTTTCCTAAAATATAAAACAATGCAGAAACGAGACAGCTTTTATAGCCAAAATGTTTATTCTGTGTAACATTTCAATTCCTGTTGGAAGCAAACAACTTTTATGATACTCCTGAATAATGGCAGCCAATGCTTCAGTTTCAAGAAAGCTTCATTGCTTTGTGCATAAAAACAGCGTGCCGATGGAGCAAAACACGTCTTAGAACACCTTACCTTTCAAACTAAATCCTTCCTTTGTTTGAAACATTGTGGATACATTCAAATTCGTTGAGTGCGTTCATATCCACTCTTCAATTATCTAAAATAATGTTAATTCAAGCAACTGGTGTTGGATGTGCTTGCCATGCCATGTGAGAGGTATGCATCTTGCATCATGCAAAGATATGAAAATGGACCACACTGGGTGTCAATTTTAATTTGTTAAGTGTTAAATATTTTTCACATCGCAGCTGAAGAGGAAGGGAAAATCTGGAACGCATGTCTTTTGTAATCGTTATTTGAGCATGCAACTGATCTGTGTACTATCTCTGTACTATCTACCAGAGTATCGTTTGTTTTTGAGTTCACATATGCCTCATACCTTTTGAAGTATTTTTCAACATCCTTGTCGTTTAATCGCTTAACCTGTTCGTGAGTCAACTGCACACCTATTGTCTCTTTGGTCTTGCCCGATGAAACAAGTGTTGCCAGCTGCTCACGGAGAGCAGGAATATCAGGCTGCGTCGAAGCTACTGCTAAGACATTGTCGGGCACGCTCAGTGGCTGAGCTTCAAGTGAGGCCAAAATGTCGGTCATTATGGAGTCTTCGGTTGCTACCCAGTTTGCGCTCGTTGATGGGGTCGTCATTTTGAATGTTATTAATTTTTTAATCGAGTTTCAATTTTATTCCGTAAGGGTGCCGAAGTGAGAACACAAGGAAGGAAAACTTATTTTTTTCAACATCGAAATACATTCTTTGTACTCCTCTTGAGAAAGTTTGCCAGCATAATCTTCAAAAACCTTCCATGAGGGAGTGTAAAAAACCACAATTGCAGCTACGTTTCTGCGGAAAGAAGCTGTGATGCTGGTCATCTTTTGGGTGAGCACCCACACGCTTAGTCCTCTGTGGCGAGCGCTGAATGCGAGATTGGCCAGCTGGCCTGTGCGCTTTTTACATCTTTCGAGGCTGCGCAGTCATCGAGGATTATGAGCGTGTTTGTGCCATTCTGTTCGCAAATGATAACAAAAAATCGAGGGTCCGCCTCAGGGAAGAGATGAAAAGTCTTGTTATAGGCGAATGTCAGGCAGATGAGCCTGATGTAGTCGAACTTGCCACGGAAAGGGCCACAGAGCTGGTTCACCACAAACCTTCATTTGCCTGAATTAGTCGGGCCTATAACAAGAGCGTTGAACGGTATGTTTCTGGGGTCCATTTCTATATCAGTATTGCACAGATTCTAATTGCTGCCCCAATATGTTCATCTGCGAGTCACTGATAACAAAACGTGGCAGTTCACATTGCCCGATCCACTGGCGTTACTCTCCAGCTCAAGTTGGATCCCGTCTTTGGTGCTCACGAGGCGCGTGCCACTGCCGTGCATCGACTGATCCACCACTGAGCAGAAATCGATCACAAGGCCGAACTTGTCATCGGTGTAGAACTTTGCCAGATTCAAGAAGCGGCTGGCTTCCTCCCAAATGTCTTTGCCTTCGATGCCATTGTTGTACAGCATGTCAAGCCATTCACTGTAACGCTGACTTTCGTCAGGTCAGGGTTGAGGTACTTTTCTGAATCCCTGGTGCCAGCGACATATGGCTCAACAAGGAGAAGGATGCCTTTAAGGGACCTTCTCTGGGGGTTGACTCTGAAGTTAATCCTTGTTTCCGTGCCTTTTCCGAAGGTAACCACCTTAGCCAGCATCACGTGATCGTACATGAATTCCTTGCCAGCGGAATAAACACTGTGTGCGTTGTCCGCTTCTGAGTCTGAGTCTTGCTTCTGATCATTTCGTACTCAAGCTGGATGTTGGTCAGTGTGTATTTCAGTTTTGTTGGGTCAGAGCCTTTGACAACCTGTTAGGCCGGCGCAAGTGTCAACCCAAACAGGAGGTTGTTGTACAGAGCTTGGGGGTAAAAGACTCCGTCAGAATCTGGTGGTCCAGTCTGATTCGGTATTTTGTTCCAAAAACATTGTTCAGTGCTTTTTCAGTGGAAATACCCGTGGTTTTCTTATCCCCAACGTTTGAGCGGATCTTGCAAAGGTCCTCACTCTGAATGCCGTCCAGCAGCATGTTGTCCCGCTCCTCCTGCAAGAGGAAAAGGTCCTTCCAGATCTTGAAGATGTCATACCCCACCGTGTCCTGCAGTATGGTACCCGCGTACTTCACAACCAGCTTGTCGACCAGAGCGAGTGCGATGTTTTGAACGAGGAAGTTGTTGGCGTGCCCTCGAGACAAGTCGATGTTGAAGAGCAGTGCGAGAGAGCCGGGCACGAGGACCTCATTCTCATTCAGCTTGGGCACCGAAACATACAGGGTCTCGCTGGGGCTGGCGTCGCTGCGATCAAAGGTGATACGTTTTACTGCACGCTCGGCTTTCATCGCGCTGAGATCTTTCTTGTTGTGCATTGGCCAAAGGTTTGCTTGCACCGCCATCATCTATGTGAACAAAAAATATTTTTGTTTAATATACAATGGCAGAAGGTGGACACTTTGGTTACGACGACCCCGTACTTGACCATTCTATTGACCACGATGACGATGAACAAGAGGTCAATACTACCCGTTCATTTCAGCCTGGCTCTGCATCGACACCTTTCCATAGTGGCGAACACTATGAAATGCAAACAATGCAGCACAAACATAGCGGGATGTCTGACACTTCTTACACCAAGGAAACTCCTTTGGTGGGCAGTAGTGCGCAATCAATGAGAAAAAGCGTGGAATAGTCTCAAGGGAATATTTCCAGTAAGCTCCGTGACAAATCTTGAAGCCTCTTACAGCCTGAAGGGCAAATTACAAAAAAAATGGCTGGAGCTGGCGAAAAAATATATGCCCTTTTCACCAAAGAAAGGTCAACAGGAAAAGAAAGGCTAAATCCAAATCTTACAAAAGAAATCAAAGACCAACTGAACATGGTAACATGGCACAAGAAATTATCGCTCAAGACAATGAGAGCATAAGAGAACAATGTCGGAGATTGAGAGAGATCAAGAGGTTCAAAATCTGAGAAACAGAATTGAGCAAACTCAAGCAAGGCTTGATGGGTTACAAGATGAACATGGTTTGAATGTTGAAAGTGAGGCAGAACTGCGGAGACAGCAGCAACTGATAAAAAATCTTAAAACAGATTTTGAAAATGCAAAAAAGAGGTGGCGGCTCTTGAAAAACAAGCAAAAAGTAAAGCCAAAGAACAAACCCAGATAGACCAACTCAGGGCAAGCCTCGAGGCCAAAGAGGCCAACGATGAAAATGCCTCACCCTCTGACAAAGAAGGCCCGGAAGGGAGAGTTGCGGAAAGAACCAAGGAGCTCGCGCGTTTGCGAACACAGATTGAGGAAAGAGAAAGAGCGCGGTTTTCTCGCTGAGCACACCTGGCTGCTGATTTTGGCTGTTGTGGGCTTTCTGGTTGAGACCTATATCAAGAAGCAGCGTCAACAAAATGACAAGAATGCCAAACCCACAACTGCAACCGCGCCAACAGCGACAGCTATTTTGTTCACATCATGTGACTTACTGCCGGAACCAACTGTTGCCATTGGTTCAGATTACGATTGCTCTGTTGGAGTTTGCTGTTCTGCAGCTGTTTGGATCACAGGCGCTGGCTGTTTTTTTGCTGCCTTCGGATTTGAAGGGTGACTGTTTGGCGGGTTAATTTTTGATTTCCCTCCATCCAGTAGCTGAAGCGCTGCTTTTTTGTGCATTTGTTCACCCCCTCGTTGACCACCAGCTTCATACCTGGCATCGCTTGTTTGAGCTGGTTGTTGTAGCCAACTGTGCTCTCTGTGTTAATTACCATCCGCGCGGGCATCAGCCAGGTCCCCGGGCACACAGCAAGGTTGAGCCTCGCCTTTGCCTCGTCTACAGCAAGTTGGTATCTTTGAACTGACTTGGCCAGATCTGTTTGCCTTATCGTGTCTTCCACCAAGACAAGGAACTCACTTTGCGCCTCCTTTGTGCGCCCCCAAATGCCCAGGATGCTGCTTCTCATGTTAACTTGCGTGCCCATGACACAGTAAACAAACGCCTCTATCGACTGGTTTATTCGCGACAAACCCTCCTGAGTCAAACCTGCCAAGGTTTTGGGTGCGAACCAATTGCGGCGGCGTCGTTTTTTCTTATGAAGCATACTGAAATTCCCTTTTCTGACGCCTTAGGGTCCTCGTCGTCGAATTTTGCTTTTGCCGATGGATAGGGCATGTCCCGTATGAAAGAGTCGTGGCAATAAATGTAAACGCTTCCCAGCCCGTGGTTTGCACCGTACGTGAGGCGGAAATCGGTTGACAGGTCAACACCGAACTCTGCGCACAATCTTTTGTAAGAAGCTACGTCGTAATTGTTGTTAATTGGACTGAATGTTGGGTCGCCCAGCAATGCGCTAAGCTTTGGATGCCTCCGAGCTGATACAAGATGCGCCGAACCATGAAATGCATGTGGAAGATGCAAAAAGCCCGTACCTGCGGCGGCAGATTCAGCGTTGTGTGATATTTGTCAAATACTTCACGAGAGATTCCGCAACCTGACGTCACTCACCACACTGCAAAGTTCAGCTGCTGTGCCCAGAAAGATAGATTATGCCCCGAAAGCCATTTTTTTGCAGGCTTTGACGTTTCGAACTTTATCTGTTCCTTTTGAAATATCTCTCTGAACTTTGTTATAAAATACTGGTCAGGCATTACATAAATATTTATTGAGTTGTTGAATATTTTCTTCAAACTTGGTGCAGCGTCTTGAAATTCAACTGCTGGAACCGGCAGCGAACTTTTTACTGCACTGGGCGATAACTGGTAAGGGAAGCCACCAACGTCATTCAAACCCAGCGCACTTTCCATGTCTGTACTCCAATATTTGCGGTCTGAACCGAAGACGCTTTGGAGACTGCCTTCACCCTCTTTGTAAAATATTTCAGCTGTTGCTGTGGGGTCCAACGCAGAAGTTGTCTGTGCTACAAATTTGCTTTTGTTGGCCCTCGGAAACCTTGCAGAAAAAGCTGCCCACGCCTTGTCTTGTGCTGCCTTCGCGATCGCCTCAGGGTTTTGAATCCATTTTGTGAGGTTGGCAAACTCCTTACCTTCAATTTGATTTTGCGCTCTTTTTTCGAGATAGCCAAATGCAACAGAATCTGATTGTGTACGTGCGGTTTTGAAGATGTTCATCTTTTATTACTCCCCATTATTTTTTAATTAGAAATTTATGTGCAACAACAATAAAATGGTTGTGCTTACTATTGTAACAACAGAAAACGGTCACAATTCTGAAACCGAGTTATAGCTGGCTGTTAAGTTGTTTGCTTTATAACTCGTGGCACAACTTAAGAGAAATGGGGAAAGTGCTTTATGAAAAGAAATGGCAGAATAAACAAGACGAAAATCTTTTGCCACCTGGCAACTATGATCTCGAAAGTATCCAAAACTTATTTTCAACGAATGTTTCAGTGAAAAATATTTTCTGCCCCAAACAAACACAAAATTGGCACAGAATTTTGTTTGAGTGACAGTTTGAAATTTGTCTTGATAAAAACAGCAATAATCTTGTTTACTCGCAAATTGTTCTCAATGGTATAAAAACAGAGAACTTTTATTTTATCCAGTGTGATTTAGTGGACAGAGAGCAGAACCTTTTCAACGGCAAGCACTCAAGTGTTCTTGCAAGCTTTGACATTAAAGGAAAGCCTTATAAAAAAGTTTTATATCAGAGCGGGGAGCAACATGTTCTGAGGGTCACAAATACAGGCAAGGAAGTGTCAAGTTTGAACATCTCGGTAAAAAATGAAAATGGCAAACTGTTTGACTTTCACGGGTACCCAATTCATTTTATTTTAGAGATAAATTGAAATGTTATAATATACCATGTCTTTAGTGAATGTCTTGCCAAGTGCACCGCCTGATAATATTTATCCAGAGCTACCCATCTCAAGAACCCCAGAAAATTTCTGGCTAACTGAGATCAGCAAAATTGAAAAAAGAAATAGCCGATGAGGCAGAACATTACAGGCTTGTGTTGAAAAAATTTAAAAAAGCTCGGAAAGTGATTCACTATTCCATGGTCTCTCTTGGCGCTGTGTCAGCCGCTCTGTCTTCCGGGGCCATTGACACTTCACTCACTGGTGTCAGAATTGTGGTCGGAGCGCCTATTGCAGGAATAGCAGCCCTTTCAGGTTTTGCTTCCACAGGCCTATCAGTTATTAACAAGAAGCTTGAAAGGAAAGTTTATAAACACACGAAAATTCATTCTCTGGCACTTGCAAAGCATGACTCAATAAATAGCTCTGTCTCTGAGCTCTTGACAATAACAATGTTTCCGACTCAGAATTCAAACAAATAAAACGTGAAACGCAGAAATATCATGAAATCAAAGAGACTTTACGATCAAACTTCGCTAAAAAAATCGATTTACGCCAGCCGGATCTTGAAAAGATAAAAAAGCAAGAGTTTTGAAAAAACACTGGCGGCGTCCAGCACAAATTTGAGAGAAAAAACACAAAAATCTCTCTCAGTGTTATAAAAATTAGATAACGCATGATTTCAAACCTCGCTCCCAGAGGTAAAATGGGATCTGACAGCCGCCTTGTCAGCGGCGTGAAAGTCCTGGCCGGGGCCAGGCAACGAACAGCCAACCGAGCACTCCCCGACAAGGGTTTTCTCCCTTTTTGTACCCTGTCACCTATGCCACGTATGACACAAACTGCACAACATCACACAATGCTAAGCGTGACGTGTTCATCTTTTTTTACACTTGTGGTTTTAGTGGATGAAGTGTTTGAGTGATGTGAGAAAATAATTAGTTGCTTTAATAACAAGTATGCAACGCTTGGTTGCCAAAACTTTTTGGTTACAATGACAGCTGGTTGTCGAAAATTGGTTGTCGAAAATTGATTGAATTAGGATTAAACAAATACACACCTTCAGACCATTATTTTCCTTTTTTAACCCACCCCCAAAAATAGGAAGTGAGTAAAGCGAACTTCGTTTATAACACACACCAAAATACTGGTTCTGGACGCAGCAAGTTTGCAGTTGTTTTAACTTATCGCTTGAAGCCGTTTGCACTAAACTCAGCAACATTTTGGAGCCGAGTTTAGTGTAAACGGCTTCCAGCGATAACTTAAAACAAACTGCAAAATTGCTGCTTCAGAACCAGTATTTTGGTGTGTGTCAAACAAAGAAAATAAGAAAATGGGTGATAATAAGTTCCTTTTGTTTCAACCTCCAGGTCTCACTGTCAAGCAGAATTTTAATAATTATAGCAAAAGTGGCCTATTAAGCATGAACACTGCTTGTCCAAGCTTAGACCTATTACGACCCAGATCTGGCCACGCCCACTCTTCTGCAGTGTGATGCAAGCCAAACAGGTATGCAACCTGGCTGAGAAAACATTGTTGCAATGGCATCCCCGTCGTTCACCAAAACCAAATCTAGATAGTTCTTGATAATGATGACATGATCCATTATGACACGAGTGCTGGAAAAAGAAAAATTCTGAGTCCCTGACAGGATTCTAACCCTTGACCTCTCGTGTCTACAATAGTTTTGATCTTCAATGATCTGAAAATATCAAAGCGACTCTATGAGCCAAGTCGTGAATGTGATATGATTGTAGAGGGTGGCCCAATTGTTAAATGTTTGCTGAGTTGCGAGAATTAAACTGTTCAGCTGAGAAAGATATTTGTTAAAGTTAAGGACAGGATTACAAGTAATAGGTGAAACATAGCTGGAATTGATAACTGAAAAAAAACTGAGAAAACTGACTGTCCAGGAGGCTATTGAGATGGATCTGAGAGATGAAGAGAGTTAGAATTAGTAGCTTTTTTTGGCTACAGTCAAGAGTTTGTGACCTTAGTTGTCAGTCGACTTTGACCAGAGTAGGTGTAAGATAAGCAACAGGTCCCTTCCGAAATATACACCCTTGATTTAACGACAATAGTTTTGAATGTGGACCATACCTATCAATCCCCGCTTTAAAAGCGATGATATGTATGTATAATGTAGGCCACTGAAAGCAAAACACAATTGGTGCCTGTGTCGGTCGTGACCTGCCGTGCAAATACCATACCACTAGACCATTTACAGTCCGCAAGGCTGTGTTTGTCATTTTGAACAAGCAAAATTCTTTCTTTGGCACTGATTAACTTTTAAGTTGCTCTAAAATATAAAAATATGGAGTACAGAGTGCTAAAACCTTGCTGATGAAGGAGCCATCTTCCAAGGCCGAGAAGATATAATGTCATGGTGCATAGAAATGTATTTTAAATTCAAATCACGGACCTGCACACAAAGTTACAAGCCAAGCTAAGAAAACCTTGAATACCAGCAATGTTTATGGAATGTTATTGTGTTACAAAGAAAAAGCCACTCAGGTGTGAGAAAACTAAACTACAAACAGCAATGGTAATTAGTTTGTGGTTTTGAGGTTTGTTCGCGTGTCCTGAACTTTGCTGCGATTGGTCACTACACAATCAACATTCCTGACATAGTTTAGGTGTTCACGGTTTTCTTAGCAAGGCTGTAATGACAGAATGTTAAGGTATAAATATTGCTTTGAATTTGGATGGAAGTTTTAAATGGATCGATAAAGCCATTGAGTTAAAAATTGACTGCAAAAGTTGTCCGCTAAAATTAGAATAGCTGAGTGACAGGTGAATAAACTAATTACGCATGCAGAATTACCCGGGTTTTAAATTGTCAATATTTTGATGACTTTGAGTGCATTTCTTGACTTCTTCATAAGTGAAATTTAATTTCAAGCAATGTTTCTAATTTTTTTTTCGTATTTCAATCTTTAATTCGGAATTTTAGGCTTTTTGAAGCGAACAGATTTGGCACATTAATTTTACACAGTCACGCACTTATCTGATCATGACTTCCCGTCTCTGTGTTTAATAGTTGTATTTAATATTAGCCGCATTCAGCCTTGCTTCAGAAAAATACAAGGGAGCATTTTTGTTAAGATTTAAAGTAAAGGAAGGCGTAGAAAGTGTGGACTGTGTTCATTTAGTGTCTTTAGTGAAAGGAATTCTGCAGATTTCTGAGGGATATCGGGCCATTTCACGCAACCATACCTGATTTGTAAATGAATTTATCATCTCCAAGTAGCGAGAAAATACTACACTACTATTGAAATATTGACATTGACTGCTGTACAGAATGTAAACCTACCTTTTACCAAAGTATTTCAGGATTTTTTTTAAAGATTTCTATCAACCCGTGTTGTAAAAATTTAATATAAACTTAATATACAATTGCCAGGTTACAAAGAGAGTCCCTTAGGAGTTTACGCCAAATTCTCACTCGCATTTCCAGCAGACAGCAATAAGTCGTTCATTATGAATCATTCATGACTTAAAAATGGGTCACTGGTCGTAGGCCAATCAGAGTAGCCCTAAGAAGCCTTTGTCGATCACAAGTAAATACGAAAGGCACAATTAAAATATGACAAGTGTCTGAACTTTCAATATGGGGGTGATTGCAAAAAGTGATAAAAGCAAGGTTCTACAAAGTTTTAACGAAACCAAACCACTCCAACAACAGAAGAAATGTGATTTGGTGTATTTATAAGTGCTATGATAAGAAAATGATGACAAAATTCAACTATACCATGCTCTTTATGTGCCACTACCTATATTTAAAGTGCACCTAACCCCAAAACATTTTTTTGCTAAGATATACCTTTGCACCAGTTTGAAACGCATTGCACCTTTCGTTTCTCCTTTTTACCAAATTCTGGCTATTTACAGCATTCAAACGTCGTTATGAAAAACTGTGCATCATTTGTTACACGGCCAAGTCAGAAGGGGCGTGGGTCTATTCCTGATTTGACGTCACAAAATGATTTGCATCACATCAACTCTTTGAAAACATGCATGCAAATCAGTTTGTGACGTCAAATCGGGAATAGACCCACGCCCCTTCTGACTCGGTCATGAACAAATGATGCACAGTTTATCGTAACTTTTGAATGCTATAAATAGTCAGAATTTGGTAAAAAGGTGCAATGCATTTCAAATTGGTGCAAAGGTTTATTCTAGCGAAAAAATATTTTGGGGTTAGGTGCACTTTAAGTAAGTTAACTTATATTCAAGTAAGCTAAATGACAAATCCCTCCCCCCCTTGAATAAATTTACTGTACTATCTCTAAGATCGAAAATAAGTAACATCTCGAGAATATTAGATGAGGCAGAAAACAGAAATAATAACCCTCCTTCTGGTTTTGTATCTCATACATGTAGCAAGTAAAATTAGTATGTAATCTATTAATAATTATCTAACAATTATTATTATAGGCTGTGTATTGGTGTATTGGCTGCATGTTATAGGAAAAACATGCCAGTATATAGACTACTATAACAGTAGCAGGTGTAGTACAGAGTCTTGTAATCTGTTTTTTAACTTTACTTTAGTATTGTAAATATTCTTTTTCCATTCTCCTCTATTTTTTTCTGTACACTGTATGCTGTAATCTTGTTTTCCATAAATAAAAATTAAAAAAAAATGATAAAAGCTTCCAAGTCCACAATCTGCAGCATGAGCTAGCCTTTTTACGGACATAGTCCCTCCTTTCTCTGCTGCAATGGCCTTCCTTGATGATTCAAAGCTTTTTCTTACTTTGTGAAGTCACCTAACTAGGGTTTCATTTCAGCAAAAGGTGTTTGACAAATATAAATCTTTGTCACTGGAGGTCTCCTTTCCGACCATCAACTCCAGATTTATTAACAAGCTTTGCTTTTTTGCCCACCAGAGTGAAATATTGTTACCTGTCATTAAAAACCTTAAAGTTCATTCTTGATAACTTTTGCACAAGGAAAAGAAAATTAATTTGGTCTTTCAGTGTAGGAGAAACACACATATTTTAAGTTGCTTTTGTCACAGTAGAATCAACACATTCTGCTATTCAAGACAAGGACTTGCAAATGTAAACTGAGACACAGTATGTTGCAAGTTGCACTACTTCCCATATTTTGTGCAAAACCCAAATGAAAATCCTTCAAGCAAGACAAGTTGAGCTATTGCAACTTTGTCGGTCACTTTGTTGATTTGCAAACTTTGCTAAGCCAATCTCTTGCTTTAGTCGCTTAGCCATTCTACCCTAAAACTCATGTGGTTGAGTTGTGTGAGCCTATTACACTATAATGCCTTTTAGCTTTCTCTAGGATTCTAGGAAGCCAAAGAAAAAGCTTGGATTATGACCAGTCCATCAGCTGCCATAGCTCAATGTTCCTCCTCCCCTCCCTTTACAAATAAGGTGATCAACAGCTGTTAATGTACCTGTTCCAAAGTGGTCTGTTTTGACGTCACATCTGACTCAAGCTTATCAATCTTTCTCATCAACTTGTTTACTTGATATTCTTGCTCTTGTTCTAATGTTTGCTCCAACTGAATCTTTTCTTGGCGCAACTAAAGAAACATAAACACATCCAGATTTTCTGCAACATTAATATTAGTACAAAGTCGTGTCCTGTTTGACATTTTAATATAGTGAAGGAGAAATTACATCAAGCTTTATTGTTTATATTTACAATAAAATAAATTTGTAAATACAGACTACCTGCAATAGCGGAGCTTATCAAGGCAGGTAGTATGGAGACCTGACTGTCCGAAATCCGTAGTTGGTGTTACACATTGTGTTACACATAGAGTTATGCATCTGGTCACGTGCTTAACTTCGAGATGATTGACAGATGAGTCATGTGCTTTAGAGTGAGAATGTTGGAGATGTGGATTGCTGAACGTGAGAGAAAACACAAGTGTTTGAAAAGATCGTTTACCTCGATAGCTCAGGATTGTACCGAGATTGTGAAGTTATACAGTCCTCAGATTGAAGGAAATAAAGATTGTGAAGTCCTCAGAGGTGTGGATTTCTAACACAGTGGTCCTCCAAGTCCAATTATCGAGTTGAAGACGTCAACAAGATTGAAAAAAATCCAGTGGGTAAATTCCAGTTGAAAGAATCAATTCAGTCAATGCAACTGAAGATAGAGTTGCTCAAAACATTAGGTGACCAAATAATTGACCTTATTGCAAGTGGAACAGCCGAGGGTGTCGAAGAGTGTATCGAGAAAGAAATTGAGAACAGTGATGGAGTAAGAGCAGAATTGAACAATATCGTGACGAGAATGGAAGAAATGATGAGTAAATTTGATCTGCTACCGCCGATAGTTCAGTCAAGTGCCTTGTCACCGCCCGCTCAAGTTCATTCAAACATGGCGTTAGGAATCCCTCAGCAAAGCAAGGCGAAAGCAAGACTCCCCAAGCTTGAAGTAAGGAAATTTCACGGGAAGATCCAAGAATGGCAAGAATTTTGGGACACTTTCGAAAGCACCATTGACCAAAATGAAAGCTTCTCTGCCGTCGACAAAGTTTCGTACTTGCGAAGTCTAGTCACTGAACCGGCTAGATCAACCATTGCGGGATTCTCCTTGACAGCAGCAAACTATGCGGACGCTGTTGATGTTTTTAAGAAGAAGTACGGAAAGGAAACTGCCATACAGCATGCTCATGTGAATGACTTGCTAAATTTAGCGCCGGTGTTCAGCGATAAAGATACAACTCGTTTGAGGAAACTGTACGATAGTTGCGACGCTCGTTTTAGAGGTCTCAAGGCGCTCGGTCACGATTATATATCAAGTGGTTACACATTCCAGAAACGATTCCAATCTTTGAGTAAGAGGTCACATAAGGAAAACCTCAGTACAACTCTATGATCATTACATAATATCTTGCGTTGCATGAAGTATTTATCTGATTCTTGACCGCTTTCAAACCCACTGACTGACTCCAAGAAGGGGTTATTAAATGGGCTAAATGTTTGGCCATTTTAAAAGATAGTAAGTTTGATATTACACATAACATTAGTCTTTTGTAAGTACCTGCATCAGTTTTCTTGACAAATCATTTGTAAGAAATTCTTCCTCTTGTTCATAATTCATCGCCAAGGTTTCTTTTTCTTTCTTTAGTGACTGAATCTTCTTCAATAAAGTGTTGGATATAAACTCTTCTTCTTGTTCTGCCTTAGCTTGCTGTGGGGCAGAAGATACAACAGTACAAGGTTGTTAGATTAAGGTGTTTTGACACAGTTTTCTGGAGGCCATACCCACATTTTTTAATCATAGAGCCATTGATTAGATTTTTGAAGCAACTGAAATTGATAATTATCCAAAAATTGTATCTGGAGCAACATACGCGTATGGCCACGTACGCCTATGCTAGTTCTCAAAAACGAAAAGGAGAAAGAAAACAAAAATTTTATGGCTTGAAGACATTTCACCAAGCTCAATCTTTAAACTGTTTTGAAGTTGTTTCACAAAAACAGGGTTTGTCTTTTAGTTGGTTTATTACTAACTGTACTACAGATATATCCAGGATTGACCACTAATGAGATGCAAGCTCTTTATGACAAGCATCACAAAGAGTCCTCATTGATAAAAGTTCACCAAAACACACAGAATGCTGTCAAACATAAAGACAAGTAATATGAAAATGGGAAATAACCCAGTCAAATATGAAGTAGAAATTGCATACAATCCTGGACATAAATCTTGCAAAAGTGACCTGCCATACAACATGTTTTAGATATTGTCATCAGGCATGAAATCTATTTTGCGCAACATTTCTCATGTTCCGACTTCAAAGTGTTTTGTTTATCGTTGTCATGGTAGTATCTACATCACCATTTCATTTTATTGAACTTCAATCAAGAGTCAGTAACTGGTGAAAATTTTGAGTCTATCGGACTTCAGGAAGAATGGTTAAAAGCTGATATTTTAAAAATGTTGGTACATGGTTCCTAGAAAACTGCATTAAAACACCTTAAGTACCGATATTCCTTACTATAGGCATGTTGAAATAACTGGTATATTACATCTCCCTTTTCCTGACAAGAATACAGGTCATGTAAGTAAAGAGGCATAGTCACCACAAATGGCACCATTTATGTAAGCATTACTAATGGCAGTTTGAACTAGTTTTATTTGAAGAAGACTGGTTATCAGGAAAACAAGTCCATGAAAAGCATTTCCCAATTTCAGGTTCCGGAAAACTATTCTGCCCAAAAATAAACAATAGCCCAAATTTTGCGCGAAAATATGCACAAATAATAACTTTACTTAAACCATTTTCTGGACAGATCAGTCCAAGGGAGAAAGATGCAAACAGGCTTCCAGCCCTTATTAAAACAGCAACCCATAAAATATCTGTTTCGAGGAATGTGCAGTTTTGGGAGAGCAAAGCTGAAGATTTGCAAAATTTGGAGTCGTTTTCCAGGTCGTCGTTGTCTTGGTCGTCATTTTCTAGGTCTTCGTTTTCCAGGTCGTTGTCTTCTTGGTCGTCGTTTTCTAGGTCTTCGTTTTCTAGGTCGTCGCTTTCTAGGTCGTCGTTTTATAGGTCGTCCTTTTCAAGGTCGTCATTTTCTAGGTCGTCGTTTTCTGGGTTGTCGTTTTCTAGCTGGGTCGTCGTTTTCTAGACACCCAATCGCCGGTGACATTTGTTTATGTGCCGCTCTGTATATTAATTCGGTCTTCCTACCTATTTTGCTTCTCATTAGTTTCTAAAAGACACTACATACTGTATTATGTGGAAGTATTTTTTTCTTCATATTATGAAGCCATAACATTGTTGCTGCCATGCAGATGTATATAGGTGTGAACAGTTTCCCGTTAGTAGTTTGACACCTCTGTAATCTGCAATATGTTTCATTTGTGCAGTTTGTTTTGGCTCATTTATAATTATATAATTTTGCAAGATATGTTTAAGCTCTCACATGTTTAAGCTCTGACTCATAACTTCGCTCTTGAAGGACAAGATAAGACGTTTTCCGTGAAGATGTAGATAGCCTGCATTTACTATTTGTTATGCCGGGCCCTGATATTAAATTAATACTGTCGTAAGATGCAGGGTACAAAGAAGTTGAATTTTCGGGCAAGCTGAAGAAAGCCTGTCTCCCAGTCGCAGAGTATGTTGCAATACCAACTACAATTCGCAAATTTGCAGCATGGCACAGCAGCAAAAACTGATGCAAAATTACTGTAATATCTTGAAATTCATGCGGAGGAAATATGACATAAAACTGGGGTATAGGTTTAAAAAATGTTGCACAAGGCAACTTTGAAGGTCTGAAGAGGTTAACGACCATTTCATAATGTTTGCAGAACTAGCAAATACTTCTTAACAATTTCGACGATCGACAATCGGCATTGGCGAGGCTTCTCACAGAAATTGGGGTTCCTGGCTTGTTTCGTCAAATCAAGTATAGCAAATATAAAAACAATGATAAAGCTGAATATAGGAGACTATAACATTTCTGCAATTCTGCTCCAACGATTTTCCTGAAACCTGGCTATGGTATGTATTAAGTTAATATACACTGATTCTAGAAATTTAATAAAAATTTATCAGTATAATTTTTTGCTGGGTGTGATTTTTTTCAAGAAGGTGGGTCCATGAAAATGCCAATAAAAATATTTGTCATCAGTTAAGTCAAATATAATTATGTCATTATATTACTGAATGATAGGCGAACGTTTTCCCAAAGTTTCATTGCCATCGTATCAAAGCCGAAAAAATTATGACACAAAGCTTTGCAATGGCAAATTCTCTCGGAATAACTAGAGCCACCTTAAGACAAAAACAAGCCAATGGGCCAACACGTTTTTTACTCAGATTGCTGTTTGGTCTTTGGTTTGTTGTGAATTTTCCCGGCTGCTGCTGATTGATCAAATAAACTGCACGTACTTCTCCAAGCCGCACAGCTAGAGAATCAGAAACATCTTTGAACTCTTTCCAGCAAATGAAGCCTTTGAACCGGCAAGAAAATTTTCATCTTGTCCATGGTGAGATCGATCATACATTCAAAAATTTGCATTTAACTTCTTTGGTGACATTGAAATTCCAGGCATAGTCAGTTGATAAACTAATAATCTATATTAATCAACAGCAATAGATAACAATCAAAGATTGATATCTATTTCCGATACCACTCGATAGAAATCTATAAAGAAATAAAGTTATGAGTTCGATTGATATCGATATCCAATGGAAATCGATAATGATTGATTTATCGAATGTCACAGATTATTATTGATTGTTATCGGAAACGATTTTTGTCCTTTTACAAGTATGTTAACCATCAACACAATGTTATCTTATCTTATTAAGTCATTCAATCATCATAGCATGCAATAGTTTTATCACCAATGCCAAAAACACCAGAAAACCAAGTTGGATGAACACTGATCCGCCTCAATTAGATGATGCCTTTCTTGTATATCTGTTTACTAGATAGCAATGCCAGTCTTCACTAATATGTTTGAAACAAATACTCTTTTGGAGTATTGATTGTTATCGATAATTATCTATTATTATCGATTGTTATAGATTTTTGCCAATAGATATTTTTTATTCCGTGAGATTGATTGTTATCAATTTCCGATATCAATCGATGGCAATCGGCAATTGCTTTTGATTGATATTGAGTGTATCGATTGATTTCCGATATCGATTTGTATCGATTGACTATGCCTGGTGAAATTGCATGTTGGAAACCCAAGAGAACATAACTGTTGTCACAGAATATTTCGCTTATCTTCTACAGATGAAAATTCATCAAGATTTATAAGCTGTTTAACAGAAAAACTTGAATCTAAAAACGTAATAAATGATCAAAAACACCTGCGTGTATACTCGATTTGTCATCCGAACACATGCAACACAAGTGTCCCAGAAGCCAATGCAACATGGATGACAGAAAATAAACATGATGGACAAGAATTCTGCAAACGAGAACACAAAAAAACAAGTACAATTTGACGGATTCTGAGCATGTGTGAGGCGAAAATAGAAACATCTTGCATATGTTTTATTTAATTCTTCTTCTTCAATTTAAAGAAGAATTTCACAACATAAGCTGCCTTTACCTTCACTATGTGTGAGCTACGTTCACAAACTGTTGATACTCGTCCTGTTTTCGAATGCTGAAATCAGCGCTGAAATGTGAGTAATATTTCTCGTTTCTAAAATTATTTTTACTTCTTATCTTTTGCGAACTTTTTGCACTTTCAATGGACAGAGGTGATAACATGAAAGGACAGCGGCTTCATCGGCTTAACCGCTGACCGACCCGTAGTCAAAACACAGGACATTACAGACTCACTTTCCCATGGTCATTGCTTCGATTTGGATCGTATTGGTATCTCCAATTGGTGATTATTGTGACGTCATGTAAATAGACACGTGATGCCCTGCCATGTGCCTGCCGTGTTGAATTAAACATGGAGTCGTTGTTGTTGTGATAAAGACTGTTTGTCGTCTTTATTTCCCTTCTTATTTATGCGCTTGTACAGCGTGACGTCACATGGTGTCAGAAGTGACTGTCGTTGTGTTGTAGAAAGCCACTGAAGAGTGAATTCACGCTTTCAGCGCTGCAATTGAGTGAAGCGCCGCCATTTTGAATCCACAAGAATGCCAGATGAAACGCATCCCGTCATTGTTCAGCCGCCTTCGAGGATCATAGCCAATGTATCGCTTCCGCAGAAATTCAACACTAAAGGGAACCTAGCTGCTAACTGGAAAAAGTGGTTACAAGTCTGGAAAGCGTACAAAATTGTCACTGGGTTGGACCAACAACCTTTGTCGCTTTGTGACGCCATGTTCAACACGTGCATTGATCCTTGAATTATGGTAGAACTACAGCATAGGAAAGACGAACGTAATTAATTTTATGAAAGATACAAGTTCAACAACCGTTCACAAGAGCCAGACAAATCGATTGACGCCTACACAACTGCGCTCCACACGCCCGCCAATACCTGCGAATTTGGATCATTAAAGGATGACTTAATTCGAGATTGCTTAGTCTGTGGCATCAAGGACAACACCCAGAGGAAAAAGCTTCTCCACCTTGGAAAAATGTCTTGACAGCTGTCGTGCAGCCGAAGCGACCAAATTACAAGTTCAAGCCATGTCAAGTCAAAATAAGGACTCGAGCGAGGTCAACGCGCTCAAGTCGTCGCATGAAAGGTCAAATCCTTGTATGGTCAACAAATGCAAATTTTGTGGCAAGTCTCATGAAAGAAATAGAGAAAAGTGCTCTTCTTATTGTCAAGTTTGCAAGAAATGTAAGAAAGAGAATCACTTTGTAAGCAAGTGCCATCTTCATGGGAAGGAAAGCAGCTCTGGAAAGAAGAAGCCAAAGGCGCCGAAATCAAGTTTGAAGGAATCCTCTCGAAAGAAATTGTTTACTGTTGAAACAGATGGTTCATCAGAAGAGGAAATCTTGTCTGTGAAACTGTCCAGTGAAGATGTCAATGTGAGTACTTCTGAAGTTGTCAATTCTGTGAGTGATTTACTAGCAAGATTTATGCAACTACGGAAATACAAGGAAAACCAATAAGAATACAGATTGACTCTGGTGCACCGTGCAATGTTCTTCCCAAGAGATATCTCCCAGAAGATGCAGTTATCCAGAAAACAAACAGGTTACTAACAGCTTATAGCAAAGAGCAAATTTCAGCACTGGGAACAGCAAGAGTGAGCATGCATAACCCTGAATGCATAACCAGTGAAAAAGTACAATGCTGAGTTTGTTGTAGTAGATGACAACTACACACCACTAGTTGGAGCCCGTGCAGCACAGCAGATGGGTCTTCTTGTGGTCCAACACCACAATATTCAGCTAGTGAGCAACAGTGAAGCCCTCACCTTCTCTCAGAGTAGCTCTCTCACCAAAGAGCAAGTGTTAACTGACTTTGTGGATACAAGGGGCTTAGAAAAATTGAAGGAAAACTACACCTTGAAGTAGATGAATCAGTCCCGCCAGTGGTCATGCCTCCCCGCAGAGTACCAGTAGCACTGAAAGGAAATTTTAAAGAAGAAATCGACTGCCTAATGAATATTGGCATGTTAGAGAAAGTTGAAGAGACAACTAAGAGAGTGTCCAGTGCAGTTGTCACAGCAAAATCGAATGGCAAAGTCAGAGTTTGCATCGATCTAAGACCTCTGCATGAAGCACTCCGTCCAAGTCACTACCCTTCACCTGTGATTGATGACATCCTGCCAGAGCTTGGGAAAGCTTGCGTGTTCTCCAAAGCAGACCTGAAAGATGGTTTTCTTCAGATAGAGTTGGACAACAAGTTGAGCCGCCTAACTACATTTCAGACTCCATGGGGCCGGCATCGCTGGTTAAGAATGCCTTGTGGGATCAGCCCTGCGAATGAGTACTTTCAGCAGAAGCTAGATCAAAACCTGCAAGGATTGCCTGGTGTCTGCAGAATAGCAGATGACCCCATGATCACTGAGTCAAGGAGACCCCAAGGAAGAAGCAGACAAGGATCATGATGCAAACCTTATACGCCTACTTCAAAGATGCAGAGAAAGGAACATCAAGTTGAATAAAGCAAAGTTTGACTTCAAATGCCATGAAGTACCATTCATTGGTCATCTGTTAAGCAATGAAGGAGTCAAACCTGGCTCCAGAAAGATTGAAGCCATTGTGAACATGAAAACTCCAACTGATGTTCAGGGTGTTCAGCGTCTCATTGGCATGGTCAAGTACCTTTCAAAGTTCCTCTGTAACCTGTCTGAGTTATGTAAACCCCTCCACCGACTCACCCACAAGGATGTTGAGTGGCAGTGGACCCAAGAGCAAGAAGATGCCTTCCAGTCTATCAAGAGAGCAGTTACACAAGCACCAATCCTGCAGTATTTCAGTCCTCAAGCTCAGACTGAAGGTCAATGGGATGCGTCACAAAACGGCCTTGGATTTGTTCTATTGCAAGGAAGTCAGCCAGTTGCATATGCAAGCTGCACACTCACACCAGCAGAACAAAGATACTCTCAGATTGAGAAATAACTTCTAGCCCAGGTTTTCAGTCTAGCAAACAATCACCACTACACTTACGGAAGACGAATGATCCTGGACTGACCACAAACCCTTGGTTTCCAGTTACAAGAAGCCTCTTGCCTCAGCTCCAAAGTGCCTTCAGAGATTTTTGCTGCGACTCCAGCAGTACGATGTGGACCTAAGATACAAGCCTGCATCTGAGATGTACTTAGCTGAAACTTTATCAAGAGCCTCCTTAGAGAACACCACCCAGTCTAAAGCAGAGGAAGAAACTGAATCCATTCATGCAACCGACTTTCTTCCAATCTCAAGCCTCAGCTGAAAGAGATTCAAGTGGAAACAGCTAAAGATGACACTCTTCAAAAGCTGAAAGAAACCATCATTAGTGGATGGCCAGAAACAAAGAAGGAAGTCCCTGTATCTCTTCATCTATATTTCCAAGTTAGTGACGAGATGTCTGCACAAGATGGTTTAATCTTCAAAGGTCAGCGTTGTGTCATTCCCCCGAGTTTGTGCACAAGAATTAAATAAAAGTTGCATGGAGC
>OX393573.1:8357267-8414767 GCA_947652115.1 Blastomussa wellsi
CATTTTCAAAAGGCCTGTCTGCTTTCCAATTGCTTTTTTGAGTAAAATAGCAGTCAGTTGTAACATTTGTTGTTGTTATTTGCTTGTATAAAATATATTTTCTTTTGGTTTTATCAAAGCGTTGAATTCAAAAGGAATATTAAGTAAACTAAAAAAGGTATTACCTCAGCCATGGAATGCACCGACGTTGCAGCTTTCACTTACGCTACGTGAGTTTGCAAGTTTACTTCGCCAGAAGCGACAGTCATTAATTTATTTGCAATTTTGCGAGTATTTCTTGTGGGTTCAGGCAACTGAAGTGAATTCTTTGGCTGTTTCATCAGAGGTTTGAAGGAAAATTAAACATTTGCAGAGCATGTCAATGTTAGGGGAAAACCCACAACCATTCAAAAAGTAGCTGCGATAGTGTAAACCTTGGATTGTGTATGTTTACTTAGCCAGAAGCTAAATTCATTAATAATTATTTATTTGCAAGCCAAAGATTATAACTTAATAATGCAAGGCTGATCAAACAGCTAGCCCCTGATGAAGGGAAGTTATATTTAGAGAGAGAAGAGAAACAAGGTTATTGTTATTATTATTTATTATTTATTTTTCCCCGTCCCTTTTTAATTTTTGATATAAGTCCTGCTGTGATTGGTATTCCCCTTTACAGGACTCCCCCTTATGTAGATGTAGATGTAGATATCAATCTGAAATTAAAATATTGGGCCTAATTAAAATACCATCAGTTTCTAGCTAAAGTAGAAACGAAAACTGCAAAGGATCGCAAACAATAACGCTGCTAACTTACGTAGGATTTGCAAGAGATCTAATCAGCCAAAAATAGACTATAACATACACAAAAATGCAAGAATGATATTACAACTTTGCGAGACATCAACATGACGAAAACTGATAAGTTTCTAGCTGTTTGATCAGCCTTGCATGTTTCTTACTATTTGTATATGTAATGTAGGTTCAAGAATTTACCAATTGAGACATCAGTACCACCGTAACATTTGGATGGCTTAATTCAGGCCATAAAAATCATACCAAAAAACATTACAAGTGTAGTACTGTTTGTGTACAGTATGTATTAAGGTGGCTCAATAGTCAAGAAGACCTTTTACTTGAAAATCAAACTTAATTAGACAAACTCATCATCACCACAATAGTTACCGTGAATGATGACAAACACAATGATGTTTGGGTCTCTTGTTGACATGGAAACAGTACAAGCTTTGGTACAGTGTCTCAGAGGGTGCTTTTATTATAAACATAATTGAGAAAAAACACCAAGACACTCAGGCAAGAAACCATTTTATACAGATTATGTTTACAATGGTCTATGCAATGACGTAAAATGGTTGGCTGGCATTAATTATTTGCAGAGAAAGAAATATGAAAAGTTGCAATTTGCAAAAACAGACCTTTTTGGTCAATACCTAGCACCAGTGTTTTGCCTGCTGCAGCAAAAGTATTCACCAGATAAGCATTATTTTAGGTCATTGCACAGGATGTTTATCAACGTTCAGCCTGAGCCCCAGAAAGCTGGAAAAGTTAAAAGCATGGAAAAATAGAAATGTTACTATTTACCTCTTCTATGCACGTGTGAACATCCAAACTGCATAGGGTTGAGAAAAAAAATCCTAGGGCTAGGTTTTATCATCTAACTGCCTTGCTGTTCAAACAGCTAGCCCCTGATGAAAGTTCGTTTTGGGCCTAATTAAAATACTATCATTTTCTAGATGTTTCATCAGCCTTGTGTGTTTGTTACTATTTGTATATGTAATGTAGATTCAAGCATTTACCAATTCAGACATCAGTACCGCTGCAACATTTGGATGGCTTAATTAAGCAAGGATCCAGCTATATTCAGGCAATAAAAAAATCATACGGAAAACATTGCAAGTGTACTGTTTGTTTATGTATTAAATAATGCTTGTTGCCCTGCAGTTGTCTTTCTGGTAAACCAGATAACCTTCTTGCAACAGAAAAGAAGTGGAATATCCCTTTTTAAGTGCAGAAATGGAGTTAAACCAGGTAGTTAAATAGCGCCGCTTTAAGCTCTATGAGCTTCTTGTTTGAACTTATTTTATTCAATCGGTGTGGAAAAGTTGAAGGAAACAAAAAATATGCCAAAATCTGCTGAGTAAAAATGCCTTTCAAATATAATAAATGTAGACAAGATTCTCAGATTCAGGAGAAAGTGAGCAAAGGTCAAGAAAGCATGACTAAAGCGTGACGCATTGGCCTGTCACAAATATTATTTACTTGTGTCTACACATATGCTGCTGGAGTCTTGCAAGTTGTTCGTAAAACCTTGGGATTTCAACCTCATGCGGTTGTTTGCATTTTTTTGGTGACTCCTTGTGATCAATCGTTTCAAATTGGGCCAAATTCTAGCGATACAAATTTCGATTCAGAAGCTGTCTCACGGTCAATATCCTTCATGAATGGGTTTCGAGCACACAATATGCAAATTCACCACGTAGTAATGAGCAGAAGAAAGTGTAAACTTTTCCGCAAGTACCTTAACTGGTGTATCAATTTGAGATTATTGACAATGCTTTCACTCATGTTTTGCATTTAAGATAAAATTCTAACGAGGGTACAATTTTGATTCAAAAGTTTTCTTGAGTTCGCTCGCAGGCAAACATGCCAACATGCAAATTCAATGCACTGTCTGTCGCAAAGTAGAAATGTCCCGTGCAGTTTCACGCAAGCACTTTTACAGTGTCTCTATTTTCGATTTTGAGATTGTTTTCATTCACATTTTGCATTTCAGATGACAGCAGTAAAGTTTACCGACGCCTCGATTAAATTGCTCGCATGTAAACAAGCCAATTCAGTGCACTGTAACTGAAAGGTTTATTGCAAACCAACGTTGTGAACAAATCAGCAATCTTTCGGCACAGACTAAATCTTTGAACTTACTAAACAAAATTTCTGCTTCGTAGATTCTCGAGTTTTTTAAGCTTGGCGGCATGCCGTGAAATTTCGAAGATCTGTTAATTGTCTCACCGGTGTGTGCCAAGAGCAAAACTTTCCCCTGTCAAAAATTGAATGAATGTGAATGGCGAAAAGCACTTCGATTAAACGTTGTTTCTTCAAATTTGGTCTATTTTAGAGTAATCAAGCTCACCAGCAAGTGCCGTGAAGTGTCAAAAACCTCAAAAACAACCATATCTTTTAAGTTTGCGTCGCCGGTCGGTTGTGGCTGCAAACAAAAATATTTTACATGAAAGCCGCTTTCTTGCAAGTAATACATTCCACACTAAACGCTTCAGTGCTTCTCGAGAGAAACAAGAACCTTATCGCGAGAAATGAGAATCGTCTCGCAGGAAACAAGAACTGGCTTGCGAGAAACGAGACAAAAGGTGGTAACTTACATTTGAGCGGTACTGTACTTAACTGACTACTGAAACTAACGTTCACCCGACTACTATAACTACAATGACTATACCGTACATATACATTAAGGGCAAGTCTGAAACCATCTTGCGGACTTTGCAACCTAACAATATCCGCGTAGCCCACAAACCGATTACTACACTACGACAATTACTAGCCAATGCTAAAGACAAGGACGACCCTAGCAACTGACAAGGAGCAGTTTACAAGATGAAGTGCTCTGGCTGCCAAGCCTCTAACATTAGCGAGACTGGTAGGAACCTCAACACAAGACTGACTGAACACAAATGAGCAACAACGAACTATGACGTCAACAATCACATTGCTGAGCGCCATTGACTTACGAACTACAACATTGACTGAGGCTCTGCTTACTGTTTAACCTACAGCACTAATTATTTTCAATTACTGACTTTGGAAAGCTGGTTTACTAACTTACAATAGAATCCTCTCAAAAGAGGTCAACAACTACCGGCAACATACAAACAACTAATTCACGATATAGACATAACAGACAGACCGAATAGAGCGACCCAACTTTACCGACAGATCAAAACCCGTCCAATCACGACCGATGACATCAACTACTCACGTCTTGCAGCCAGTAACATCGTGGCTAAACTGACCAATCGGTTTTCACAAACCAGACTTAACACTCCACTGACAAACAACTCTTCACACGACTCTGATGATGACTTCCACTCAGGTTGTCGAAACATCAGTCACTGTCACCGACAACAGTCCTTATCGGAACTACCATCGCCCGGACGATCAAACTACATGATTGACTGTTACACCCAGGTTCAAATCATTTACTGAAAACAGCAGTGAACAGTAGATAGCTTTATATGTGTAAACTGACTGCTGAAGCTACTTGTGTGTGAAATCTCATGTCCCTATTATTCTTCCAAGGTAAGAAAGTAAGAAATGCAAGTTTACGCACCTATCAATGTAAAACCTGTGGGGGGGGGGGGGGGGGTGGGGCATAGAGTGCAGGCAAGAGGTGGGCATTTGATGCCTGCAGGGACAATCCTCCACGGAAGAAGCCTGGTGACAATTCTGACATGATTACCAACTCATTCTCTCACAGCTTCATCTGGATATGCAAGTCAAGCTTTGGGGAAAGCTCAGTTTTTATTTGTTTTCATCTTCATCTGTCTGACACTTTAAACTGCCATCTGATCAGATATCGTGTATTTAGAGCAAACTCTTGTTCGATTTATTAAGTTGTGTTATCAGTTAGCACTTTTTGTCTGTTTTATATAGTACTATATAGTATTATATAGTACTATTTGGATCTTTTGCATGCTGCCTTCTAATTGTCTCTGCACACACAGACGCACATGGTTAAAAAATGGTGGATTTATATCAAGTGTCATCCTTGAAAGGAAGCACAAAATTGTAAATTGTGTTACCTGCCGGAAGTTACGAGGTGCAGTCCAGGGGCAGAAAATATCAGACCTTCCGGAGAATTGTCTGAAACCAGCACCCCCATTTACCTACTGCGCTGTCACCTATTGTGGACCATGGTATATCAAGGAAGGACGCAAGCAAGTAAAGAAGTATGTTGAACTCTTCACGTGCATGGCATCACAAGCCGTACATCTCGAACACCTTGGAAACTGACTCGTTCCTCAACGCCTTGCGTCGTTTTATCTGCAGAAGGGGTCCCGTACGTCAGCTGCGCAGCGATCAAGGAACGATGTAGAAGGTAAGGAATTAATGTTTTCTGGCTTTTTAATGTATATTTCAGAATATTCATGCATTGAATGACCAATTACGTCAGTAGCACACAATTAATTTGATTGTTGTAAATGACCTTCCAATCACGTGAGTGATGACCTGTAACTTGTTCTTGAATTTGCTCACTTTGAGAGATGAAGAGTTGAGTTCTTCTCAAATGTTGATTACGTGAGAATAGTTTAAAGGCTGAAAAGGACCCAGGATTTTTACGATTTTTTCTAACTTGAAGTTGACCAAAATCTTGCAGTGTTATTACGATTTATCACACGTGTTTGTAATTTTTGGTTCATGTTTGGCCTGTTACAAACATTCGGAAGGCGGTTTTATGTTCAGTGAGCATTTTTTAAAGGACTACAGAATGTTTTTTACACACCAGGGGCTTGTTTAGTTGTTTGCGACCAATATTTAGATGTTATTTTCACACTGACTGTGTATTTCTGGACAAAACAGGGCAGGACTCGTGTTAAAAGCCACTTAATTCTCTGATTATGGAAAGAAGTCTGCTTTTAATTATACAGAGAATTATTTGGTTTTCAGACCCAATTGGGAAATGAGTGGGAAACTGGTGTGCGACAAATGCAGACTGAATTTTGTCTTCACTACATACCAGAAAAATAAAAACAAAAACCATGGTTTTTATTTATTTGTATTATTTTTGTTGCACCACAGCCAGACAAAAACCAACTTATATTTTCAGAATTGCTATGTCTTCAGTTTTTATCTGTACGTTGCACTGAATAATGTTGGTCAAGTTAAAAATCAAATGCTATATCATTCATTGTAACACTGGCATTGACCATGATAGTTAATTCGTTAATTGATTAATCTGTGGAATCACATGCAATGTTTAGTCAATAAAAAACATTTTACAAAGGTCAAACTTGTGGCTTTTATTAGTAAAACAATATAAAGGCCCAACACAAAACTGTATAGAATTTGCTTACAAATAATTATAGGAATCATATACTATACATGTCACCCCCAAAGAAGGAATTTTCGGTTGACCAAAATGGTCCTGGAAGTCCTCATTTTAAAATCTTCACACATTCCCTTAGCCTCCCCACTCTTTCAACAGTACTCTCTTAAGAGACATCCTCTGTCTCAGTGGAAGAAGTTGTTTACGTCCACGTCCACTCGCACGAAACAACATTAATACTGCGGTGTAATAACCAAGTGAATGAACTTCAACTGCCCCTTCATTGAAACCAGTGAAAGCATTGAGCCAAATGACAAAGACTCGGATTAAATGCAATCTCTTACACATTAATTTATTTTTCTAAGATCTTCCAGGCTGAACGGTTCCTTCGGCAATTGTGAACTCCATAATTTCCTCGTGTTTCCTTTGTCTGTTTTCCCCTCAGAGGGAGTGGAGAAACTGAAAAAAACACTTTCTCTGTAGTGGAAGATTTCACTGCCTTCGCATAGGGAGTGCGAAACAAAACAAACCAAATTGACTTTCTGGTCAAAACAAAACAAAAAACTGACTAGCCTCGCTATCATGCGACTCGCCCCGGGCGATAAGCGAGTGGTCCACCATATTTGCATTTGGTGTATGATGATACTCAGATCTTGGAATAGTCATGTACATGCATGAATAATTTTCAGATTGATGAAAGAATAATTCTCTAGAGAATATCACATGGTCTGTATTGGGGAAACAAAACGGTCAAGCAAATGAGGTCCAGCAGCAAGAGGTGTCGGAGCGAATTCAAAACTATAGCCAGGAATACTTGGATGATAATCAGACCGATCATTTTCAGTAATTCTGGTTTCAGTTATCCCTATAATATTAAAAGGAAATCCTAGCTCATTAAGTAGATGAGTCTGCAGATTTTCAAAGTTGCGTTTTATACTTCGAACATTCGCATGAAACAAAGAAAACAAATCATTGGTATCGTGGAAACTATTTTTCATCGCATAAAAACTATGAGGAGAAAAATACCTACTGCGAATATTTATATCTACGAGATTTTGGTCCGGGTTGATATTGCTAGCTGTGTTCAGACTGAATAAATAATGCTCTGTAAAAAATGCTCTGTTTGCATCTGGAAATTATCAAAAGTATAAACATTATCACAATAAAATACTTACACTTATTCGTTGCAGTAAGAAGTCGTACTATCATTCATATTTCAATGATCATATGACAAATGTTAGAAAAACTTGGATTGGTATTAATCATCTCATCGGTCGAAATAAGAGAAGATGTAAGCCTATTGTTGCGCTTCCTAATGTGCTCAATGAATTCTTTTCTTCCGTGGGTCAAACACTTGCGGCATCAGTACCTCCTGCTAATCATCATTTCAGTGATTATCTCCCTGCTATTACTTCATTTAGTTCTTTCTTCTTCGAGCCAGTCAGTTCCATGGAACTCGAAACTGAAATTTTGCTTCTCCCTACTAACAAATCACATGGTTTATACTCCTGTCCTGTTCGCGTATTGAAATCTTCAAGTAATATTCTCTCTCGACCACTGGCATATATAATGAATAATTCTGTTTTAACAGGACAGTATCCATCTAAATTAAAGCATGCAAAAGTTATTCCCATTTTCAAGGGTGGCGATGAAACGGATCCAAGTAACTACCGTCCTATTTCTCTTCTTTCGCTCTTCAATCGGCTCTTTGAGAAAGTTATGTATAATAGATTAAAATCTTATATCGAATTAAATGGACTTCTGTACAATGGCCAGTATGGTTTTCGTGAGAATATGTCAACTCAGCATGCAATTTTGGATATTGTTAATTCCATTCAAAGCAATATGGATAACAAATTGTTCACGTGCGGTATTTTCCTCGACTTTAAAAAGGCTTTTGATACTGTGGATCATTCAATTCTTTTGAGCAAGCTATATCATTACGGTATAAGGGGTCCGGTAAACGAATGGTTTTCATCCTACTTAAATGGCCGTGTTCAAACTACTCAAATTGATAATCAAATATCATCAAAAAGAAATGTGCTAACTGGGGTTCCACAAGGCTCTGTTCTAGGCCCTCTACTTTTCCTGATTTATATTAATGATATCTATAATTCTTCTAAGAAGCTTTCTTTTTATTTATTCGCTGATGATACAAACCTGCTGTATGCTGACAAGGATTTGAAGTCATTAGAAAGTGTAATCAACATCGAATTACAGAAAGTTTGTAACTGGTTGAATGCTAATAAGCTGACCTTAAATGCAAAAAAGTCCAATTTTGTTATATTTAGACCATCACAAAAGAAGCTTAGCTATCAGATTAATATAAGGATATACAATGATGCTTCAAATAGTGATACTTCTCTTGAATGTAAAGATTATGTAAAATTCCTGGGTGTGCTCATCGACAAAAACTTAACTTGGAAATATCATATCGATTACATTGCTTCTAAAATTAGCAGGGTTGTTGGAATTATATCACGATTAAGACACTCTGTCCCTCTGAATACTTTAATCCAAATTTACCGTTCTCTGATTTTTCCATATACATACTACGGAATTGCTGCCTGGGGCCAGGCTGCACAGGTCTATTTGAGGAAGGTCTTTATCTTACAAAAACGAGCTCTTCGGCTAATGTTCTATGCTGGTAACAGATCTCATGCTATTCCTTTATTTGTCTCTGCTAATGTCTTACCCCTTAATATGCTTTATTTTGAAACAGTATGTTCTCTTATGCACGACATATCTACCAATTCTGCGCCTCAGAATATCTGTGATCTTTTTACTTGTTCATCTGACGTTCATACATATAACACTAGATTCTCTGATGCTGGTAATCTATACGTTAATAAATCAAGGCTGAGAATTCAACTTAATTCGTTTTCTATTTTCGGAGCTAAATTGTGGAATTGTCTGAAACCTGAATTACGTAAATCTAGAAAAAAACCTTTCAAAAATAAAATTCATCAATTTTTACTTGCGGTACTTGGCAGTGAGGATGATTATGTTGATGTCTCTACTTTAATGTTAAAAATTACTAATTATTACTAATTAAACTCAGTAGCCATTATTATTATTAATTTCTCATGTTTTGTAGATCCTAGCTATTTGTATATGTGTATTTGTATATGTCTATTGGTATATGTGTATGCCTATTTATATTTATTTATTTACTTATTTATTTTATTCATTTACCTAATTTTAATATTAATGTATTTTTGCTAAATTTCATTGTAAGTTGTACAACCCGCCTCGATTAGCTTTGCTATATGCGGGTTGTACAAATCTGTAAATTTGTATTATATTAGATATTCCAATAAATGATGATGATGAAATGATGAATGATGAGGTCTGTTACACTAGCAGGCTTTTTTCTTGTGTCAGTAGTTTCATTTGGACTTGCCCAGTGTAACTAGAAGGGTACCTATTTGGGTCCTTCACAGTATAAGTGGATCAGATTGGATGTTTAAGTTGGATATTATATTATTTTATTTATCAGTATCCACCCCCCCAAAAAAAAAACATTTTTTTGTGAACGCTCCCTTAAAAACAAGGTAAAAAAGCTATACTAAGAGAATTGTAAATATATAAGATTAAATATATTCAAATTGTGTGACACTGTGACAAGTGTCCATCTGAAAGAACCCAAAATTTTAGAGCATAATTTGTAGTCACTTATGCTATCAGGTTCTTATTCCACTCTCAATTCAATCTTCTTCATAGCATAACATTTCTGCAATCCAACTTGATAGTGCATTTCCTATTGTAACCAACAACCGGAAAATATTCCACCGTGCTGTTCTTGCTCTTGCGGTTCCTCTTCATTTGGTGGAATGGTATTTCCCCATCACTATTGCATTATATCTTGTTGTCACTTTCTCCACAATTTTTCACCATCCAGTAGATCTTCAAGCGGGCCAGTTGCTTCACTTTTGAGTCAACGTCCACAAAACAATGACGACGATCGTTCTCAATTTAAACAATTGCACTGGCCAGGTATATGGAAGTCTACAGGCGGCAGGAAAAATAAATAGAGCTACATGTATTAAGGCTCAGGATATCAAAGCTTCGCTGAATCACACATCACACTCTCAGACCTCCACACTCAACACAAAGACGAAATACAACATTTCATCCGAAACGATGGCTATATTTCTTATCTGTACTTGTAACTCACCTTGAAGCCAGTGATACTTCGCAGAGAAATCAACACAGGACTGTTTATGTTGGAAAATACATTGTGGCCATTCTTCACAGGAGCGAGTGAAATCCTTCTTTCTGTCAGTTTACCGCATTTTACAGAAAGCCAACCAATTGGGCAAGCATGGAAGCCCTCTTTAAAAATACAGTACAAATTTAAAAGTGATGTTTCTCGGGAAACAGTTACGCATTCCCCATTGACCACCATGTTGATTCTGCTTGCTCTGGAGTCTGAGCATAATGATGATGTCACGGAAATTCATACAATACAGCATACTTTCAATCGCAATGCATTGTGGGTTGAATGTCATTCTTCCTCTGAGTCAGGCCCATGCAGCGAATTATTGTAAATTTAAATTGATTTCAGACATAGAAAAGAACCCTGGTCCTACCCCAATGCACGTCGACTCTAGCAAAACAATAGCGCTCAGCACCATATAGCCAAGGGAATACTTACATACATTTTTATTAATCCTAGAAGTCGTGTGACTATACAGGATACAAAAACAGCCCAGGGCTGAAAATAATTTCCGTGACTGAGTCTCCGGTCACAATGACCGGCCAAGTACATTTTAGCTCGGTCACATCTCATATCTGGCCGGACAAATAAATCTCGATCACGCGAGTTACAAAATTTTCTCACATAGACACTGTTTATTTATCAAAAAGCAAACAGAAAGCTTCGTGCCTTTTGGATACTCTTTGCTGCAAAACAGTATGAAATCCATTAAAATGAAACAAAACCTGCCTTTCTTTCATCCTGAATTTATCCCGTGAGTTTTCAGACTCTGTTTGCTTGATAGCTCATTATTGTTGTGACAAATTCTGGAAAAACGATGTTCACATGACCATGAAGCGACCGTCATCGCTGACAGGACGCTCGCAAACACAAAACCATGTGACAATTTTTTTCAGATCACGTGTTAGGAATTGAACTGCTTCGAATTCAAATTTCTAACCACAGTTTTACCACTCTAGTGATTTTGATAGTAATGGACAAAATACAGGGCAACAATGTGTGGCAATGAGTTTGTGTTCTTTGATTTACAATTCCAGACAAGGATTACTTCTGGTCATGATCTCATCAACATAATAAATATTGGGAATCAGTTGTATTAAAGTTTGTCTCAATTAGCAAGACAATCATATAATGTAGACAGAATTGACAACGATGTTAAATGTGTTTGAGGCTGACTATCAACTAGAATACAGTGATAGCTATTCTGGCACCGTGCATCGAGACACAATAATAGCTAGAGCTGTAAAACAATCAACAAGAGACAACTGAGATTTCATCATGTCAACATTCTGATGTTCACAGCTGGATATGCCAGAAAAGAAGCCCAGGTTCACGCAGATATGCCTCTTGTTTATGCAGGGATCCACATTCGCAGTCGTCCGGTCATCCGAGACGACTAAATAATCGTAGGGACGACATAAAACAACACGAAAACTCGTCCACCAGACGACTTAAATTTAACTTGACAAAAGAAAACTGTTGTGACCTCTCACGCGAAAACGTACATGAAACAAAATGGGTGAAACGCACGGCTTTTGAACGGGTTACGAACGGGTTGCCAAGACGTTTGCCACGGCTGAGACTGAATGGCTGCACGGCTTATAAATTATTCTGCACGGGTAGCTACGAACAGCTGCAGGGTTCGCTAAATATTCTGCATGCCCGTGCAGCAACAATCACACGGGTAATTAATTATTGCAAACGGGTAGCTCTGAATTGCATCTTAGTTTACAACAATACTGAAAAACATCAAATTCACCTAACTATCCTGTCTCAAATAATCATGTGTTCTTTCAAAGCTATCGGTAATCGATCATCGCGCTAAAAGCTCCTCATCGTTCTTTCTACAACTTAAACATTATGGCTGAAGCAGAGATCATCGAGACCAGCTTCGAGATACGCGGGAATACTGGATCGGTAAATCCATGGTTCGTTGCTGGCGAAAAAGATAAGCAAACCTCTTCAATGGTGAACTAAAAATGTCAGCAAAACGAAAAAGAATGTACTGTTATTTGCCAAAGTACCCTGAATTGGATGAAACACTTCTGAAGTGGTTTGTGGAGCAGATAAGCGGGGGTAAGTTTTCTGTGTTGAACAGCAATTACAACACTACTGCCAGCTGATTTCTATCAGATCATGTTGCAATGTTTACTTGGCCGTGGGAACAGCCACTTCTGATTGGCCAGTTTCGGATGTTGTCAAAAAATTGATTGAATGTCCACAGACATTTAATTCATCAGTTAAAGGAAAAGACAGTAGTTGCAGTTGTGCGATTCAAAGTTCATCGAGAAATCTGGTCCTCCGCTGGATAAGGCAGGCTTGGGAAGAAATTATATGGGAGATGATGAGGGAATCGTTCAAAACATATGCGTTGAACGCTTTGCAAACCCATTCCACTCCGACGAAGGGCTAACGCTCGAAACGTCAGCTCTTGAATCTCTTTACGGTGGCCAATTGACATTATCAACCCAGTTGATAAAACCAAATTATATTGTTGTACTTCCCACCGACGCAGCACCACAGTTTCTTTAGAAACTTACCCTTTCTATTCATAAGAAATAATTATTTCGCTTTCTTCGTTTTTGACTCGTATTGCAGGGTCCTTTGAACCTTTGGCATCTTTTTAAAAGGATGACTCAACCTGTTTTGAATCAGTGAAATTTCCTTTAAAGGCTGACACGAGTTTGTTTAACAAAATAATTATTTGAATTGACCATCGGCAAAACCCATGCCGTTCGCAGGTATGTTGAGTTTTTTGCACAAGAAACACGAGCCGTTTGCATGTGTGTTAATTTTCCCTGCACGGGTAACCCAAGTCATTCACACGTATGTTAATTTTTCCTGCACGGGTAACCTGAGTCATTGACACATATGTTAATATTTCCTGCACGGGTAACCCAAGTTGTTCGCACATATGTTAATATTTCCTGCATGGGTAACCCAAGTCGTTCGCACGTATGTTAATATTATCTGCACGGGTAGTGAACGGTTTGTGCACGGAATTCCGTTTGAAAACAGCCGCTATTGTACGTTTTAGCATGAGAGGTCACATTTATTCAAGTTCCACATGAGTTACCTGCATTCTGAACACTTGTTGTACAATCGTAACTTTTAGGAAACAGAGAATAATTTGCAACTTTCCGTCACAGTAAAATCATAATTTCGGACCGCCATCTTGGATGATGCAGTATTTCCATGAATGAAATAATTGAAGCTCAATTTTCAAGCTGTTGACCGCTGATATTTTGTACTGCATCTGCATCCACAAAGACACCAGCCTGCGAACAGGCTCTGAGCGTTAGCTGATGTGATGTTTTGCTCAAAATGTGGCGTTATCTTGACGTAAGAGGAGAGAAAGTGCTCTTTTTTTCCCTCATTTATGTTACCTGGCTAACATTTGTGCCAGAATCGTCTGCATCTGATGTCTCCGCATTACAAACTGGGAGTGGGAGCACGATGTTTTGTGAAACTTGCAGCTGAAAAGACACACCTGCCAACTCTCCCGGTTTTCCCGAGAGTTTCCAAGTGTGACGGTTCACGGGAAAACGTACCTTAACACGTATCCGTTAAACAGGCAAAACTGTTAACCATCCGTTAGAAAGCTTTCTCCAAAACGTTAGAGGTGTTAACATAACCGTTAGCTTTAAATGTCAGAGCGTTAGAACGAAAAGTTTACCCGTTAGCCAAAGTTCTGTTTCCGTTAGCCGTTAGCATCAGAGCGTTAGATCGGACAACGTAGCTGTTAATACAAAATTTGCATCCGTTAGAACAGCTGACTAAAACCCACTGCGAGGGAAACTAACAGCTGACAGAAGCATTAGAAAAAATACCATCCATGAAACAGGTAATGCAACTGTTTGTTATTACATGACATGAGAAATAGCCATGTTTCGGCCAGAAGTTTTGCTGCCCCGAACATGAAGAATGACTTCAAGTTGGTGAATGAAGCGAGCTTTTAAGGCCATTTAGGTCATGAAGCGGACGAGCGAGCGAACCTCTCATTCGCAAGCATATCCCAGACAAATTTTAACTCTCTCTTTGGCAGAAAGAGATCGTAAGAAACCATTTCAAAACCACGAGAGATTTTGTCGCGTCAAGTCACGTCAATTTCGTGTACACTCAAATAACATTATTGTTTAAATCTATTAAACTCACGCCCAGAACGAAAGATCCCTTTCTAACGCTTTCCAAAGTGGTTATTTAAGATTTTAAGCTTTCATGATGATAAAAACTCTTTTATAATCTTTGTTTCGTAAAAAGAGTGTTGTCGACACTATGTCTCGGAATGTTTGCTTAATTAATAATTGATCAAAGTTTTAGATCCTGGCATCCTGCACACAAACAAAAACATCTGACAAGAAAGTGTGCAATTTCTTGCAAGTCCGTTCTCTAACTTATTATTTTCCGATTTTAAAAATTGCTTTTATTCAAGTTTTCTTCAGCTCATTAGTTGTGATCCGGATATATTGCTTGGAGGCATCTTGGAAATTTGTATCGGACTGAAATTATTTTGATCTTGTTTCACAACCATCAAACGCTCCTCAGTCCATATTAGGAATCATTTTACATTTTGCAGCTACAGTACCGCTCAAATGTAAGTTACCACCGTCTCGCGAGAAACGCGACTCGTATCGCGAGAAACGAGACTCGTATCGCAGGAAACAAGACTTGTATCGCGAGAAACGAGAACTGTCTCTCGAGAAATTTCTCGTTTCTCGCGAGTGCACTGCAAGTACCACAGGTATATATGAAAATAATAAAAAGGTAAACTTTCCATTTACTTGTTGTACAGTCGCTATTCTTCACTTTTGAAAGGGCAAGTTAAATTTTGCCAGGGCAACTATGTCATCTTGCATATTTGCCCAGCTGACGACTTCGAAAAAAAATGAATATGGATCCCTGTTTACGATAATACTGCAACAACTATCTAAGTTTCCCATAACATGGGGAGATTGAGGTGTCAGTATAATGAGCATGAGAAACTCTGAAGTGGCAACAAAGCTTAATACGAAGCTTAATAAACTTACAATGGAGACGCTGGCCTGGCGAAGAGCCCTGTTTTCCTCCTGTAGTTGTTTACAGCGTAATTTACAAGTTTCCAATTCCATTTTTAATACTCTGTTCTCCTGCTTCAAGAGTGACATTAGGTTTTTTTCTCTATGAGCGACAGACGACGTACTTTCGTCTGCACTCATGTCACTGTCACTGAATCCCGCACCATCCATTGAAGAGCTCAAGGAGCCCGCCATGTTGAAAACACACAATGCACTCTGGGATTCTCTGGGATAATAAATTGTCCTTTCTTACTCGAAAAAGACTAGGTTCTATATTAACATCACTCTCGTCCCCAGAGCCTCTTGTCCCTCTTAGCCGGCTGGGCCTGGCCTAGGCTAAGGCCTAGGCAGTTGCCAAATGTCCTCCACCTTCTCCACCTCTAAATTATCTGATATCGATAATTGTTAAAATGCAGTAGATTATCGCATATACATAATCTATGCACAGTGAGGACTGAGTATTAGGGTACGTTCCTTTGGGATGATCCGGATCAGGATCAGTGATCCGGACCATGGTGCATCATAGGCGCCGGCGAATCCTTGCTCAGAGTGGATTCGCCGGCGCCTTTGATGCACCATGATCCGGATCAGGATCATGATCCGGATCACCCCAAAGGAACGCACCCTTAGTCGTCGCGCGTTAGTCCCGGTGCAACATGATTTCAAAATGGCGGGCGAAGGCGAGGAGAGAACTGTTTTAGTTTGGTGGCTTTTTGTGGATTTTCGACGGAATCGTCATCACAAAGACTCCGTTCTATTTGGTCATAATTATCCTTAATTGTCCCCACCAACAACACATCAACAACAACGTTTGTTTTTGGCCAAGAGAGAAGTTTATTTCCACATCCGAAGACACGAAATAAAAATCATGGAACATCACAAGAAATAAACCTCTCTGCCACCTACCCTGTCGCTAAGGAAGACAGAAGACAGGGAGGGTGAGTGGGAGAAAAACTATGAGGAAGCAAAACAATGTGACCGCTAAGAGAGTGATCGAAACTGAAATACAATACGAAATACAACCAATATAAAGTAACGCCTATGAATAAGGGGTGTGTCTCGTGCGGTTGTCAATTAATCCTTTTGAGCGGAAGCGGCCAAAGGGAAACGAAAAAGCTAGCGGATTTACAACTGGATTTTGCCGGCTAATAGTGGTTATATAATTAATACAACGGACAGTAAGTTTTCTTGTGCCGATTGGCTGGCCTAATCAAAGCAAAGAATTGTGGAACTGGTTTGGTCTGGTTTGGTCCATATGTGCTGGAATATTGTCTGTACATGCAAAATGAACCATAAACTCCGATACTCAATAGATACTCAAGCTGCAAGAAGTACTATTATAGTTTCAAGTTATTTTTCACCTGGTTTGGTTTGGGTTTTCCATAAAAGACCCTGAGAAAATGGTATCAGCCATTCTTGTTATCAGGAAATTTATCGAGAGGTGAAAGACAGCTTCAGACTGACATATTCGGTGGGGGTAATTTGCAGAATGCGGAATGCAAATTGTCGCGGGGCGACAATAAATTTTCACGGCTGGTTCGGTTTTAACTCTTTTAATGTTCTCGACACATCTTCACATCAGCTGTTCACATCATCACACGCTTCGATCTCTGAACTCTACACGCACGTGGCCCATAGCAACTATGGCAATGACGTCACTAACTTAGCAACGTAAAAGTAACGCAAAGTAAAGTAAGAATAACGCAATGTTAAGTTGGGGAAGCGGGAGACACATCCCCGCCCCCAGTCGATACAATGTACATGTTGAGACGACTAAATACTGTTCTAGTCTTCCGCTTCCTCGAGTAGACAAATCTTGGTAATTGGTCGTTTGTACTCTCCGCTCGGAGTAAGTACTGTCACAGCTCTCACTAATTTGTCTCGTCCAGGGTGGACATCAGTAATTCGGCCCAAAGGCCATATTCCTCGAGGCTGATTGGGTTCGGCTAACAGAACCACGTCTCCTTTCTTTAGGTTCAGCTTCTTCTCTTTCCACTTTTTCCTTTCTGTCAGGCTAGGAAGGTACTCTTTGGTAAATCGCCTCCAGAAGAAGTTGGCCAGTGCCTGGGACTGCCGCCAGAGCTTTGTTGAATACAATTCTCTATCACTAACATCAGCATCTTCGTAACTCGGGTTTGCTCGCATCAACAAGAAATGATTCGGAGTTAGCGCTTCGACGTCTCCAACATCATTGGACACATGAGTGATTGGCCGACTGTTTAGTATCCCTTCTGCTTCAACCAGGGCAGTTCTCAGTACTTCTTTGGAAACCACTCTATCTGCCAGTATTGCCTTTAGTGTCTTCTTCGTACACTGTACCAGTCTCTCCCACGCACCTCCAAATTGCGGAGCGCTCGGTGGCTGAAATTTCCACTCAATCTCTTTGGGCGCGCAGAAGTTTTGTACCTTCTCTTCATCCAGTAGCTTTATACACCTCCGCAACTCATTATCGGCGCCAACAAAGTTCGAACCGTTATCGCTGTAGATAGTCTGCGGCCGTCCGCGTCGTGCAATGAATCTCTTCAACGCCATGATGAAGTGATCTGTTGTAAGATCATCAGCCAATTCTAGGTGACACGCTCTTGTACTCATGCAAGTAAACAAACAACCGTACACTTTAACTTCACTGCGCCTTTCTTTCACCAACATAGGTCCAAAATAGTCAACTCCAGTGTTTTTAAACACCATTACTGGCTCAAGTCTACACTCTGGTAGATCTCCCATGCGTTGCTCTTGAGGTTTTACTGTCTGACGATGACAGTAGTTACACTTGAACTTTACATTCCGCACCGCTTGACGACAATGGATGATCCAATACTCTTGCCTTATTTGATTTAGCAAGTGTTCAGTTGGTGGGTGGTGGTAGACACGATGCATTTCCTCTATGATCAGTTGCGCAAGGGCATGATGTGAATCAATTATCTTGGGATGCCGTGTCTTGTATGGCAGGCAGTGAGCTCTCTGTAGCCTTCCACCGACGACTAGGAAGCCATCTTCCATTCTTGGATCAAGACACTTGATTCGGCTCTTCTTATGGATTTCTTTGCCCATCTCCAGACACTGTATCTCCTCGCCAAATGACTCAACTTGCGCTCTCTTTACTAAGTAATTCTGAGCAGCTCTGAGCTCAATGGATGTGAGTGGTCCCATTAGATGGTCTTCCTTCTTGGTTCGCACATTGCTTACAAATCGCATCACATAAGCCATTACTCTTCTATACTTTGCCAGTGATGAATACTTCTTCCACCCCAATAGAGCTGTGTTTTCCTGGGATGTTCCATCCCACTGCTCTTGAAGCTCGTACAAGAACTCAGGTCCATCACTGTAGCGATAGCCTGTGCTCAGTTGGGTAGGGTGTAGTCCCCGCGTGATATCATCAGCAGAATTGAATTGTGTTGGCACATATCTCCAGCTCACTGTACCCGCCCCCAATGTGGCCTCCAGGTTGCTCATGATCGTGTGAATCTCGGATACCCGGTTGCCGACGAAAGCTTTGTAAGTTGAGCTCGTCTGATGAATCCAATGCAGGACTGTGGTGGAGTCACTCCAGAAGGTTATCTTCTCTATCTTCGTCATCATCTCTGCTACTAGTGTGTCAGCCAAACGTGCTGCTACAAGAGCTCCCATGAGCTCAAGCCTGCAGATGGACTGTGCCTTCAGAGGTGCAACTCGACCTTTTCCAGCGACAAGTCTACACTCCACCGTATCATCCTCGAACTCTCTCCTTAGGTATGCACATGTCCCATACGCCTCTTGGCTAGCATCACAGAACACATGTAGCGTGGTCTCTCGGATAGGTTTGTCTTGTCCGACGAGTGCTCTTGGGACTTTCACTTCATCAAGTTCCCCCGCTTCCTTGTGCCATTCGCGCCACTCTCGAAGATCGGCTTCTCTCAACTCGTCATCCCATCCGTACTTCATACGGTTCAGATTCTGTAGGATTACTTTACTTCTGATTGAGAAAGGGAGAAGAAGTCCTCGCGGGTCCCAAACTGAGAATGCTTGGCTCAAGATCTTTCTTTTCGTGGTACCTGGGTCAGCTTTGAGTCCAGTAAATTTCAGCATATCTTCCTGAGCATCCCACGTGATGCCCAAAGCTCTATCTGTTGGCAGCTTATCTTCACTCAACTCTAGGAATCGCGGAGATCTGTCTTGTTCGGGAATGGTTGCTAAGACTTCTGGGTCATTGGTCAACCATTTGTGAAGGCGGAAACCTCCACGCCGTAGTAACTCTGTCATCTGTTTCCGCATTTCAATGGCTTCCTCTCGAGAATCAGTAGATGGCAGGCCATCATCCATGTAAAAGTGTTGGTAGACTGCTCTGACACCTAAGGGCAAGTCCTTCCCATTCTCATCTGCGTTGCGTCTCATAGTGTAGTTAGCCCTGGATGGCGCAGAGACTTCCCCAAACACCGTTCTCTCAAACTGATACACATTAGGTTCTTCTTCTGGCGACTCTCTCCACAAGAATCTCATCGCTGGCTTATCATTATCAGGTAGACGAAGCATATGGTACATCTCTTTCACATCTGCAGCCATTGCAATTTTTCCTTCGCAGAACCTGATGAAAACTCCGAACAGGGAGGACAGAAGATCTGGTCCGGTGTAGATTTTGTCATTCAGACTTTGTCCCATGAATTTTGCTGAAGCGTCATACACTCTCCTAAGACGATCAGGTTTCTTGGGGTTGATGACAAATCTGTGCGGTAAGTACCAAATGACACTACTATTACACTCCACTTCTTGCTTACTTAGTTTCTTCACATAGCCCTTGTCAATGTCATCCTGGATTGACTTGGAATATCGTTCCTTGATCTCTGGGTTACTCTCAAACTTCTTCTCCAAGGATTGCAGCCTCCTTTTTGCCATGTCATAGTTGTTTGGCAGTGATGGCTTGTCTTCTCTCCACAGTAAGCCTGATACATACACATCTTCTTCCTCCATCTTAAAGGTTGTTCGCTCCATTAATGACAATGCTCGCTTGTCCTCCATAGAACGGGTTGGATTTGGTAGTTTCACCACGCCCAAGGCTTCTATTTCTGACTGAGCCATGACTAGTTGTTTCAATTCATCATCTTCAACTGAATTTCTTTCATACACTTTGAACCCACTGTATGGGGATGCTACTCTTCGCTCACCCGGCAACCAGTTGGTGACCGCCCATCCGAGTAGGGTCTCCACTGCGTAAGGAACTCTTTGAACTTCCAATTGGCCAGAGGGTTTCACGACCCGTTTTGGTAGAATCAAGTCTGAGTTATTAGTTCCTATTATCAGTTGCACTGGACCTGTGTCTGTGTCACGTAAGTCCAAGTCTTTCAAATGTTCATACTCATACTTGATTGTTGACCACTTCAACTTCTGATCTGGTCCACTTAGGTTTGGAAACGTCTTCACATCTCGCAGCGGGTACACAACTTGCTCCATCCCGACTCGCGCAACCTGGCATTTCTTGATGTGCTGGGAGGTAAACACTTTCTGAGCATTAACTCCTTGAATTTCGAGATCCACTTCCTTGCCTCGAAGCCCTAGTGTTTGTGCTAAGCGTTCATCCATAAGTGTTGTGTTACAGCCCGAGTCACGCAACGCCATCACTTGTTGTTGCCCTGTTTCTCCAAAGACGACAATGGGGAGTACTTCAACTAAGGCACAACCACCAGTTTCACGACCTGAGTATGCTGACTGATGACACTGTTCAGGTGGCTCAACAGCCTGATTCAGTGGTGGGTAAATACCATCCTGGGAGGCAGGCAATTGATCTCTCTCAACCTCCGACGCTCTTTCCGATTCATGTTTTGCTCTTGCTCGTTCAATAAGTTTCAAGTCAACTTCATGTACAAGGGTATGGTGGCGCATGTCACAGCCAGTAACTTTGCATTTGTTCCTACTATAACATTTACTCAGACGATGGCCAGGTAATAGACAACTTAAGCAGAGTCTGTTTTCGTCCACAATTTTCTCCTTCTCGCTTGTCGACATTTTCTCAAACTTTTTACACTCTCGTAATGTGTGATTGGTTGATTGGTGAACTGGGCACTTCTTTGCTCCAGATTCTCCTGACACTCCTGCGAAAAGTCCTGCGCTAGGTTTGTCCAAGTTCTTACGCCTGTCATTTTTAGTTGGGTCTGAACGCTTCCATTCTTTCATCTCTGGCATCCACCGCTGCTTCGACTCACAGATTTTCGCTTCTTTTTCCAGCCAACTCGCAAACGAATTCCAGGTTGATAACTTCGGTTTCCCTTCAACAAACTCGGCCCATCTACCGCAAAGGCGCACGGGAAGCTTTGCAACACATGCTTCAGGGACTTGTGAGTTAAGCTCATGAACAAAGTTGTGTTCCTTGAAAATGCCTACTAGCTCAGAAACGATCTCTTGATACTGCCTAATTTGCTCACTTTTTTCCTTCACTATGATAGGGAATTGATCTATGCGCTTCTTTGCGGCTGACACCACTGTATCCACACGACCAAAACGCTGCTCGAGCGCAGTCCATGCCTCCTCATATTTATCAGAACCTGGCATGAATTTTGCTAAACACGATTTTGCACTTCCTTCCACAGCATCTAATAAGAATTTAAGCTTCTCCGTCGCATCGTAAACCTCTCTTCTATCAACCTCCACCTTAAATGCTGCCTTAAATTTTGAAAATTCCAGGGGATTTCCATTGAATTTCTGCACACTAGGCTTCACGATTTTGGTAAACGCTGGTAGCATTTTTTCAAACAACTGATCCATCTTCGACAACTGTACGTTCGGGCTCTCTTCGGCACATTTCTTCAAATCAGCTTGACCAGAATCACTCGTCACTTTTTTCTGGGAATCATTTAACTCGACTTTCAACTGAGACTTTGATTTGGTGATGTCAATTTCCTCGATAGGAGCTTTTTCAACAGCGTTTTCAGCGGCGCCCTGGTCTAAGCGCGAGACCCGATCGTTCACACCATCGACAGGTAAGTCACTCAACTCTTCACTGATATCACCATTATTTGACATACCTTCCTCCTGGGCGAGGGCATCTACGAACTCATACTCCAGTCTTGACTCTTCGGCTTTCTTTTTAAGCTCTAGAAGCTTCGCACGCTGTTGTTGTTCGGCACGTATACACTCGATTTCATTGGCAATCTGCTGCTCGGCTATTTTCACTTCTAGGGCCAGCTTATCGGCTTGTAATTTCTTTTGCAGAATGGAAGCTCGACTTGAAGCCACTGATTCACTCGATGTATACAGTCGGGGCGTCTCATATCTCCGTTTGTTTGAACCACTCTGACTCATTTCGGCGTTTCGCTGACGTTTCACAACTTGTTGTTTTGATACACACTCTGCAGCTCGACGGTGTATTTTCCTGATTTTCTCGCTTGACTTCGCTCACAACGGTCACAATCCGGCTCGGCGGACCAAATGTCGCGGGGCGACAATAAATTTTCACGGCTGGTTCGGTTTTAACTCATTTAATGTTCTCGACACATCTTCACATCAGCTGTTCACATCATCACACGCTTCGATCTCTGAACTCTACACGCACGTGGCCCATAGCAACTATGGCAATGACGTCACTAACTTAGCAACGTAAAAGTAACGCAAAGTAAAGTAAGAATAACGCAATGTTAAGTTGGGGAAGCGGGAGACACACAAATTGGACTGTTTAAAAGGGTTAGTTTCAGTCACAAGGAAAGAATTCTATTTTATTTGGTCCTTTCCAACGATTAAAAGCTAACTGCTAGCAAACATAAGTGGAACTAACCACAAGTAAACTGCATTCAGTGTTCTGTATTCTGTGTTCGGATCATGTGTACAATAGGCAGTCTCGATCGATCCCTCGGTCGACATGTGGATCGATATGTCGGTGACTATCGGTTGATTGTCGACCGACTATCGGTCGATTGTCGACCGATATGTACTCGATACTCGACCGATACACGACCGATACTCGATCGATACACGACCGATACTCGACCGCTAGTCTGCTGATGCTCGACCGACACCTGACCGACTTTCGGCGAGGAATCGGTCGACATGTCGGTCGAGAGTTGATCGATATGACGGTCAAGTAGAGTTCGGAAATTGCTCGACATATCGGTCGACATTTTGCCGATATGTGGTCGACGCTCAGTCGACAGTATGCCGCTACGCTACCGATATTTAACCGACAGGCGGTCGCTTCTTTACCGATATTCAGCATACTGTTTGTCGTTACTTTACCGATACTTAACCGACAGCCGGTCGCTTCCTTACCGATACTCAGCCGACAGAATGTCGCTACCTTACCGATACTTAACCGACAATCGGTCGATACTTTACCGATACTCGACCGATATCGACTGTTGGTGAGAGTGGGCAGAGTAGCGGCCAATTGTCAAATGTCTCCCGGCCCTGATATGTCATGTTGGTCAAAATGTCGCGGAGAAAAGGCGAGAGAAAAATTATTGTTTATTGAATTGGAATTCTTTATAATAAAAAGGACATAAAAAGTTGCTAATTGTTTATCTCTCTGCAAGTCATTCCCCTCTATAGAGGGTCTGCATGGGGATATAAGAAAACAGCCTTCAATATCTTCTGCTTGTTTACATTGTTAAGTGTAATTTAAAAAACAGGTGAGGACAAAATGCCCTGTCAGGGTGACTAGCTGCAAAGGTGAAGAATGCATAAAGTGGTTTCCTCATTTTTCCTTCAACGTGTTCAGGGATGAGTAAATAGACACCATTTCACTCACTTATGAATGAAATGAAAGTCGATCTGTCATATTCCACGATATCGTTTAAATACAAGAGCTTTCACATTTCACAAAAATAATGAACCCTTAGTAGGTTAGCTACTGCATGTGTATTTAATTCCTAATCGCCCCGTGTAAGGTAATCCGGATTCCGGAATCCAAGACATTTTTGCCTGTGGAATTTGGAATCCTGGGCTTTGGAATCCGAAATCCAGCTCTTGGAATCCGGAATCCAGAATCCCGCCTTCAATTGCAATCCGGAATCTTAGCTGCTGAAATCCACTCCAAATCGGATTGATTGGCTTCCCGTGTCCCCTTATGCTTATGACAGGCGACTTTCACGCGTTTTTCACTCGCGCAACTGGTAAAGAAAAAAGCTGGTCGAAAGACAGGAAGCGCTTACCATTTGAACGGAATTTTCCGGCAATGTTTTAAATAAATGGAGCTGCACTATTCTTGAACAAGGAAATGAATCGGATTAATCGATTGAGCCACACTTGAACTGAACTTGTCGCGCTACATTGTTTCATTGCAGGTTTTGGGTCGATGTTTCGCGTTTTTCACCTTGCATGATTAACTTCTCGCGCAACAAAAACATTTGTTGCGGGTTGAAGAAAGTTGTTGCGAAAAGTAGAGCGCAGGTTTGGCTTTGATGCTCGTTTTTCATGAAACTCACAACTTGCCAGGGATCCACACCAAGCAAATCAACCAATCAGCGCGCTGCATTTCTTAACCCGCAACAAATGTTTTCGTTGCGCGACAAGTTGATTAAGCAAGGTGAAAAACGCGAAACATCGACCCAAAACTTGCAGCGACACATTGTTGCGCGACAAGTTCAGGCTTTTTGTATCTCAGCTGTATTTCGCCGCCTTTAATTATGAGCCTGGTACTAAGTTTATGGAAAAATGGTACAGAAATTTCCGGAAATTCCGGTCAACTCTGGAAAAACGTAATACCTCGGAAGATATTACCTTTTTCCCGAAAAATTTCACCGGAATGAACCGTATCATTGAATTCATCCCGGAATAACCGTTTCTTTTTCTTGCAAATGGTAAGCGGTCAGTAACTGCTATAACCGTACCAGTGTCTGTAAAAAACAAAAATGAGTGACATGCAAGGGCGTGGTGCGGCGCGGTGTCTTTCCAGACAGGTCTCCGTGGGATTTTCGACAGTACTTTCTATCGATCTCTGCACTGTCGATATCTGCTGCTATCTGATCTTCTTGTATGGTTTCTAAACGTTCAAGCTATATGGGGAAGCACAAAAAAGGTCGTGTACACTGTATATGTATCTATTCGGAATGTAATGTGTTGTGAATCAATGCGAGTTATATAAACTGATCTCAACTTCAGAACTAGAAAAGTTCAAAACTTCAACGAAACGACGGTTTACAGTTTGGAACCCGTTAATTTTCCCCAAATTTTGTCCAGTCGCATATTTTCGACATAATTGTATGTATAGTAAAACGTTATCCGGCCAAAATCTGAAAGCATTTTCGTTTCGATTATCTTGAGGGGAATGTTTGGGAGTTCAAGGTCGATCAAAATAACCGACATTTAGTTTGCGTAGTACTCAATTCCTTTCCAAGCGCGCAGAACAAACGAAAATGCGAGCGACCGCTGGGCATGCGGAAAGCTTTTTAATTTTCGTTTCCCTTTATTCCCCGCATTAGTCAAACAAGAACAACTCTTCACTGGTAAACAGGGTACTGGCTGCTGCACAGGATTGAGGCACGCAACGGACCCGATTTATTGACATTTGTAAGGAAAAATACAGATACGTGAAAAACCCGTAACGACAGTGTAGATGTGATGAACCGACGTGACTGCTGCCCGCCAGGACCCCCTCACGAATGCAGGGCCAGGCACAGAAAGGCTACCGAAACTAAATAACATTCCAATACTTGTTCTTTACAATACGTTAAAACGCTACGTATTGCACCAGAAAAAATTAACTGAATAAAAACTATGAGCACTTGAACAGCAGCAGCAGTGCCAGTCTCCGCAAAATCCCGCAGCACATTGTCTTGATTTTGACGTTGTCATAGCAACTCTCCTCTAAATCTCAGTTTGACCTAAGACAAAAACACTCTCAACCCTGGGTGTGGCTCGCTTCAAGCCAAGCGCTCGGTTTATTCTGGAAGAAGCTAGAAAATACAGCATGTAAACATACATAAGCTACAAAATCAACCTAAAAACATACAGCTCAAAATCCTAAAACTTAAAAACGTAATTGAACTGGGGTTGTGGAACAACAGCTGGGTGAAAAACCTCCCCGTACGTCAACTTGCTCCTAGGAGGAAAACCCCAGGCCAGCTGTACCCCATATTCAGCGGTCCCCCGGGCAAGACCAAAGAAAGAAAAGGGAAAAAACTAAAGGCCTAAAGCCTGAGTTACTGATAAACGAGAAGACAAAGAGTCTTTAACGTAGCCATCCTTGGCCGATTCACTAGACCAACGGCCATGTCTTTTAAAAAGGCGATCTGGAACTCCTGCATTGGCGGCAGCAGTCGCGCCGCCACTTCTAAGACTGTGAGTACCAATAGTGGTAATATCAGATACAATGTCCTTAAAGGCTTCTAACACTAGTTCTCTTAAACGAGAGTAACTTAACCTTTACTTCTAGCTATATATCCATACTTAGTTTTTGATAACTGGCAAAATAGAGGGCTAAGTGGGGCAAGATTAGCTCTTTCTAAATAACGACGGGTCAAGGCAACAGGGCAAGAAGCTTTACCAGATGCCGCTATAACGACCCAAGCCCCATCCCTATACTGATCAGTTTTGCTTGATTCTATAAATAACTTTAAATAGTTACACTCAATCACGACGTCTGAACGATTTAACTTAGCCAGTTCATCAAAGCGAAGAAAAGCAGCAAAAGCTAGGATACAAATTACAACAGAACGAATATTATACAAAGAGGCCATCGGATCGGCCTTAGAAGCAACTAAATGTTCAAGCTGAGAAACAGTAATTGGCTCCTTTTTGGAAGTGCGATGGGCCAGCATACGCTGCGCACCAGCAAGAACATTCTTCACTAGCGGATGATCTGAAGGAGACGGCTCGCCACCCAGTTGGTGCATCCAAGCAATACTGTGGACGGCAGACTCCAGAGGGGACGCTGTCTTTGCGTCAGTCATCAAGTATCGCAAGTAAAGAGCAAACTCAAAAGGCGATGCAGGAAATGCTATCAAGGAATGACTCCGCGCCCAGGATTTCTATCGGTTGTAAGAGGCGGTATACTTGGCTGACGTGCTAGGGGCTCTGCTAGCCAAAACTACTTCAGGTAAAGATTCCGCAAGCGAAGATAACGCGACATCGTTCTGAGGAATAGCTTCCCGAAAATTCGTCCACATAGAAGAGTTGAAAACATCTGCAAAATAAGACAATGAAAAGAACAAAACACACAAATGACACCCCCAAAAATAATAAAATAACCCGAACGCTGAATAAGCGAGACCGAGATGAAATAACTAACCTCACACCCGACTATAAATACCCTAACTAATTACGTAACCCACATACCAGCGCACATACCTAATCAAACAAAAGATACCGATGAGAGCATATTTTCCTGCTAATTCCACAGTCAAACGCAGGAAAATACTACTCTCCTCTAAATCTCAGTTTGACCTAAGACAAAAACACACTCAACCCTGGGTGTGGCTCGCTTCAAGCCAAGCGCTGCCCAATCCGAGAAGACGAGAACGGGGCTAAAAATGCCAAAAAGAAGAAAATAACACACCTACAAAAAAATAAAGAAAAAACCACCCCTATAAACTAAAGCAAAAGAAGCCACCCAATGACTACACGCAAGCCACCCACTGACATGAAAAATAAAACTGATAATAAAGCTGACAAAATCGCGTGAAACACCCACTGGCTACGCGCGAGCCATCCACTGGCAGGTAAAACTAAAGAAATCTGCGTAAGCCACCCACTGGCCACGCGCAAGCCACCCACTGGCAGATGAAATAGAACTAAAGAAATCTGCGTTAGCCACCCACTGGCAACGCGCAAACCACCCACTGGCTATAAATAAAAAACAAACCAAAACAAAAACAAAAACAAGCCACCCAGTGGCAAACTGAAGGCCACCCACTGACCTCAGACCAACAAAAAATAACATAAAAACTTACCAAACTGACGCAGATGAACAACGAGAACACCAACATTGAACACTAGTACAGAAACCGGCATTAGAAAAACGCGCAGATCTGAAATTAATACGAAGAGCCAAAATCCTGAAATTAAGATCCTCTCTCCCAAATACACCAGTACTGTGACGACCGATGCAGAAAGTAGACTTCAAAGGAGGGAGGTCTACCCAATCCACGACAAAATGAGCCAGATGAAGACCGTCAGATGAAATAAGAGGCCAGAAAGGAGCGGAACGCCAGAGCGGGACAATCAACGAACCTTGAGCGCAGCAAGACTTCATGTGCTTTAACACCCTCGGAACAAGGTGAGGTGGCGGACAAAGCCAGTTGTTATCGAAGCTCCACGACCTGGTAAACGTGTCCATGGCTTCACAGCGAGGATTCCAAAACCTGGAATCAAATCTTGGCAACAAATGGTTATATTCATCAGCAAAACGATCAATAGAATGAGGCCCCCATTTCAAGTCTAACAAACGAAAAATGTGAGGACTAACGAACCAATCGTCGAAGTCAACAATACGACTTAAATAATCCGCCTGCTCGTTACTTGATCTGGGCACCCATGCCGGCTCGATAGAGATACCATGAAGAACGCAAATCTTGAAAATAAGCTTAGCCTCTTCTTGCAAACAAGGCTTCCTACTACCAACGTCAATAATATGGGCAACATTCAGGTTGTCCGTGTACCACTTGACACATAATCCTGCGAGCTTAGGCGCAAACGATTGCAATACTTTTCTAACGGACAAAATCTCCCGCATCGTAGAACTCCCCATCGCTGAATCGGCAGACCAAACGCCTTGAGCCGCCACCTGGGGCCCAAGCTCAACAATATAACCGCCATATCCGGTATCACTCGCATCCGAATATGCCACTCCAACTGCACTGGATTTGAACCAAATACGACGGCTATTAAGACGACCTAAATTGGACTGCCAAAAAACTAATTCTTCCACGACCGAGTTTTCAAGTGAAAAAGTGGAAAACCACGACCTTAGAGCCGAAATCTGAGCGTACATTGAACGGGTCATCAAACGCACAATGTTCCAAATGGCCAAAAACATAGAGTTCAGCAGACCAGCAATTCCAGCCAGATCCTTAGCGTTTACAAGAGGAAGCCCGAGAACGCGCGAAATGCTTTCTTTAAGCTTTGTAATCTTCGAAACAGGAACGGAAATAATGTTAAGGCTGAAATCAAGATGAAAGCCAAGCCAGGTACCGACCTGCGACGGCTCCCACACGGATTTTTGAAGGTTCACAAAGAAACCGGCGAGGTCCAAATCAGAGTGACATAAGCGACTGAGCTCCTGGCAGGCAGCTAAATCGGGGCTCCCACCAATACCGTCATCAAGGAAGGTTACGACACGACGGCCAAGCCCACGCCAATAATTAACGAGAGAGCGCACTAACTTAGTGAAAATGAACGGCGCCGAAGACAAGCCAAAAGGCAAAACATTAAAAACAAAATACTTAATCTCTGAACCATAACACCAAGAAATTGAATTTTTCCGCGGTTTGAAAATTAGCGGAAAAATATTCTCTCGTCGGTATGAACTATCAAGGGACTCTCGGGAGAGTATATTAGGAGTGGTCGTATGCAAATTCATCCTCTTGGTGTTCTCTGGAGGCGACTCGCTTTTATTTTTTATTCCTGTCTTCATGGGTAGCGAACAAGAAGCTGGTGACTCTCTTTCTCCTGAATTGACTGTTGTTTTAGATGCTCAGAAGAATGCTATCTTGACCGCTGTTAACGCACAAATTCAAGGTCTCCAGACCAATTTGCTTCAAGCGCAGTCAGATTTGGCCGTTCAAATAGCGTCAGACCTTCAACCTGACACCTACGTGTTCAAGAAAAAAGGAAACGAGCAGCAGTTTAGTTTCAATCGTAAAGTGGCCAAGACGAGTGGTACAGCATTGAAAGCTTTGGAGAGCGGAAACATTCCTAAAGCCAAGGAGGAACTTAACAAAGGTATTTCTTTGATTAATAGTAGACAGAAAATAATCAAGCTAGCTGATAAATCGGAATTCGGCTGGGCCACAGTCCAAGAGTATGTTTCTGATGAATTGGCCGACGACGAGGCCGACGCTTCGAAGATAAAAAAAGCAGAGAAGAGAGCCGCTGTTAAGATTAAGACACTTCAAGAGAAAAAGAGAAAAACCAGTTCTAAAGTTTCCTCGGCTTCTGCGCCGCCATCCTTCAGCGCTTCCAGACCTGGTAGTTCTTTTGGCTCTTGTCCTTCAGCTTCTAGCTATTTTCGCCCTCAAAGTCGATTCTCCTACAATTCATCCAGAGCTTCCGACTTATGTTTTCGATGCGGCAAGCGAGGTCACTGGGCCAATTTCTGTAATTCCAGAGATAAACCTTTGTCGTCAGGATCCAAACCTTGACTGTTTGGAACCATGCGAATTTGAGCGGGATGTCCAAGGATCGAGCTTGAGAATTGTTCAAGGGAAATTATGTGCAAACTTTTCTTTTTGGCAAGATACCATTCAGGCTTCGGACTTTGTTCTAGACATCATCCGTAATGGTTACAAGATTCTTTTTCGGGAGACTCCCTTGCCATATTCGATTGAAAATAGATCTTCTGCACGTCGTCAAGATAGCTTTGTGGAGGGGGCGATTTCAGAATTGATGTCTCGTGGTTGTTTAAGAGAAGTTTCAGACTATCCTCAATTTTGTAATCCATTACATGTTGCTGTCCAGTCTTCAGGAAAGCTACGTCTGATTTTGGATTTATCTCATCTGAATAAATTTGTTGTGAAGAAGTCTGTCAAATACGAAGATTTAAGAACTGTTCTTCAGCTGTTTTCACCTGGTATGTTTGTGTTTTCATTTGACCTTAAATCGGCGTATCATCACATTGATATCTGTGAAGAACATAGGAAGTTTCTGTCGTTCAAATGGCCTTCGGTTGACGGCGCCATGAAATTCTACGAGTTTAAGGTGTTGCCTTTTGGTCTTACTTCAGCGCCATACATTTTTACCAAAGTTATGCGCCAGTTAGTTAAGTTCTGGAGGGGCTGCGGCTTTTTAGCCTTGACGTATCTTGACGATGGCATCGGTGGAAATTTATCTCGCGAGAGCGCCAAAAATATCAGTGTTCAAGTTCGTAAAGATCTCGCTTCGGCCGGCTTTACATCTAATGATGAAAAATCCAATTGGGAACCTGCGCAAAACTTAGTTTTTCTTGGAATGGTCTTGGATTTTGAAACGGGTTTGATTGCTATTCCTGAAGAACGTATTCTCAAGCTTAAGTCGTCTATTGATTCTTGTCTTCAAGATAACTTTATCTCCACTAGAGGTCTTGCCTCAATTACTGGTCAGATTATTTCCATGTCGTGCGCTGTGGGTAATGTTACAAGATTGTTGACAAGAAATTGTTATGCAGCTATCGAACGGAGAACCTCCTGGGATCAACATCTGTTCGTGTCCCCTGAGATTCGCAACGAGCTTTCCTTTTGGCAAAGCAACATCGATTCCATTAATGGGAAGCCAATGTCACCAAAGTCTAGTGCTGTGGGAGTTGTTTATTCTGACGCAAGTGACACTGGATTTGGTGGTTATTTCGTTCAATGCGGCCAGGATTTAGTGTCAGGCACTTGGTCCGACGAGGAGATGCGAACGAGTTCCACTTTGCGAGAGATCTTGGCTGTGAAATTTGTTCTTTTATCTTTGCTCGATCAGTTGTCGGGATTAACCGTTAAATGGTTCACAGACAATCAGAATGTTCCCCGGATTGTTTCGTCTGGCAGCAGCAAAGGTCACTTGCAGTCTGAAGCGTTGTCCATCTTTAACATTTGTTGCAGTCGTGGTATTTCGATAGAGATGGAGTGGATTCCAAGAACTCAGAATGATAAGGCTGATTTTCTAAGCCGCATTTGTGATTCCGATGACTGGGGCCTTTCGTGGAACACATTTCAAAACATTGATTTGGTTTGGGGTCCGCACTCTATCGATCGTTTTGCTAATTACTTAAATGCTAAGCTTCCTAGATTTAATTCGAGATTTTGGAATCCAGGTTCGGAAGGAATTGATTCATTTGTTATGGACTGGGCAGGAGATAACAATTTTGTATGTCCGCTCGTTTGCCTTATTCCGCGAGTGTTATTACATATGCGTAATTGTAAGGCGTTGGGAACTCTTGTTGTTCCTTTGTGGCACTCGGCTCCTTTCTGGCCCATGATTTGTGCTGATGGCGTTAATTTTTCTAACTTTATCATTAGCTGGATGGATATTCCGTCAAGCAAAGAAGCTTTCACTCCTGGCAGATGTAATAGCATTTTTGGCAACGAGGATCTAAGTTTTAGAATGCTCGCTTTGAGGATTCGATTTTGACGGTTGTGAATTTATTTTCTCTGTTAGATTTTTTTTTTCTGATTTTATTATTGCTTGATTTACTTCCTTGAATATATTTTGTTTTTCGCTTTTCGGTTAGATCGTTTGTTTGTTTATACGTATTTTGTTATTCATATACTCTTTCTTTTCCTTTCTTTGTACTCTTGGGGCCGTGCGGCCTCCAGTGAGCGCACGATCGCAATTTTCTTGTGAATGTTTTTTGGTTCATTTGTTTTTTGCGCACGGGTGTTTAATGGTCAGGGAATTTAGACGAGAGTTGAATTTTTCCGCGGTTTGAAAATTAGCGGAAAAATATTTTCTCGTCGGTATGAACTATCAAGGGACTCTCGGGAGAGTATATTAGGAGTGGTCGTATGCAAATTCATCCTCTTGGTGTTCTCTGGAGGCGACTCGCTTTTATTTTTTATTTTATAGATTTTATTTTATTTTATATATTTACATTCTTTTGTTTTTCAGATTCAGTTCTTGATGATTCCTTGCATAATAAGTTAGTTATTATCGGGGCAATTTGCGCCCGTCTATATTGGGACTATCTGAGCCCAGAACTCCTAGGTGTTTTTTACACTAAGTGGGACCGTCTGTGCCTAAGTTATTTGGGGGTGATTTTTCCACCCGAGTGGGAACATCTGTGCCCAAGATATTTTGGGGTGATTTTTTCAACCCGAGTGGGACCATCTGTGCCCAAGTTATTTAGGGGTGATTTTTTCCACCCTAGTGGGACCACCTGCGCCCAAGATATTTAGGGGTAATTTTTTCACCTGAACGGGACCATCTGTGCCCGAGATGTTTAGGGGTGATTTTTCACCCAAGTCGGTCCATCTGTGCCGGAGATATCTAAGGATGGTTTTTCCACCTAAGTCGGACCATGCTCGTGATAATTAGGGATGATTTTTTCACCTTAATGGGATCGTTTTTTACCTAAGACCATCTGTGCCCTGAGATATTTATAGGGATGCCTTTTATCAGCCGTGTGGCTTTGGACTATCTGTGACCAAAATGTAGATTTTACCTGGAAGCAACTTTTATTGTGGAGAGGTTATTTTCCAGCTTTCCCTCGAACTTGTCGTTGTTATCCTCATTTTTCATTGCTGTTTGTTTGCTTTTGTTCCTATATGTTTTATTTTTGATTGGTCGCTTTTTGCCTGTTTGTCGGTTCTTTTCTTAATTTTCCTTTTTTCCAGATGTGTTCCAGTCTGAGATGTGGTGTGAATTCTTTGCCGCATTCCCTGATGATCTGCAGCCATTGGCTAGCCGCGTCCAGGAAACAGTGCTTGCATCGAAAGCGGAAGGCACCATTCGTACTTATTTGGCTGGGTTTAAGCGCTGGAAGCTTTGGGCTTCATCTTACTGTCTTCGCCACTTGCCTGCCAATTCGTTTCATGTTGCGGCCTACTTGCAGTGCCTGATTTTTGAAGCTAATTCTCCTTCTCCTGTACTTAATGCTGTTTACAGTATCGATTGGGCTCAACGCTTGGCCGGTCTGCCGAAGGTCTCTGATCATCCTATTGTTTCTTCCATGGTTAGTGCGTCCCAAAGAATTCTGGGAAAACCGAAGGCAAAGAAAGAGCCCATCACCAGCGAAATGTTAAAAGCGCTTGTAACTTCAAAGATTTCAGATAAGTCTGCTTCTTTGTCGGATTTGAGGACAGTAGCTTTATGTCTCTTAGGCTATGCTGGCTTTTTTCGTTTCAGTGAGTTGTGCTCCATAAGAGCTTGTGACATTAAATTTTTTCCTACTTACGTGTCTATATTTTTAGAATCGTCCAAGACAGACCAATTTCGTGACGGGGCGTGGGTTGCAATCGCGCGGTCGAATCAAGACACTTGCCCCGTTAAGGCGTTGAAGCAATACATTGCTGCCGCAAAAATTGACCTTGGTGAGGATCTGCCGTTGTTTAGGGCTTTATCGTCTTCTAGATCCACCTCCAAAGTCCGGCGTCAAGGCTTGAGCTACAGCAGAGCCCGAGAGATCGTTAAGGACGCTTTTAAGGACATAACAGACGTTTCCTGTATAAGTCTTCACAGTCTCAGGGCCGGAGGAGCCACCGCTGCCGCTAATGCGGGCATTAATGATCGACTTTTTAAAAGACATGGTCGTTGGTTGAGTGAAAATGCTAAAGATGGTTATGTTAAAGACAATTTTCAATCCTTACTGTCTGTTTCGAAATCATTAGGAATTTGATAAGACCGAGCCCAGCAGGTCGGACAGTACCATCCATGGGGCTGGGGTTTTTTCCTCTCTGTTACCGCAACGAGCGCGGTGAGGTTTTTTCATCCTGTGGATGCTCGTTGGTACTGTCCTAGTGTACTTTATTATTATTCTAGGCCTTGTTGTTCTTATTATCGAATCGCCTTGTATGTTTATTGTCAGCAAGTCAATCAATCAATAAACTGTGCGGCCTCCAGTGAGTGCACGATCGCAATTTTCTTGTGAATGTTTTTTGGTTCATTTGTTTTTGCGCACGGGTGTTTAATGGTCAGGGAATTTAGACGAGAGAACCCAGATACTGGCGATGGTCAGGAAAAATTTCGACATGATGATATCCAGATTTAAGATCAAAGGTAAAGAAAAAATAACCCGACTGAAACAAATCAAACACAGTGCGAATATCTTCGTAGCGAACAGACTGCTTCCAAACAAAACGGTTTAAAAAGGAAAGATCCAATATAAGTCGGTATTTCCCACTGGACTGCTGAACCACGTGCAAGGGGTTGATAAAATTGGGCGGATAATCAACTTCGGAAACACAGCCACGCTCAATTAACTCTGAAATGGCATCGTCAACAAAATCTGTAAACTTGAAAGCCGACGATCTATTAGGAATAACAAAATTCTCAGGCAAATCGATGAAAGGGATTTTGTACCCTTCAACAATGGTGTTAATGATAAAGTCAGAAGCACAAATGGAATTCATCCAAAATTCAACGTGTTCCTTGAGGGAACCAACCTTAAATAAAGTAGGCTCTGCAGATTTTTCGAAATCAAAAGAATCACTTGTTTGACTTATCTGATCTTGATGAAGTAACTAGATTGGGACAGTTGTTTCTCCAATGTCCTTCTGAACCACAAGCGAAGCAGCTGGTTCCTTTCCTGAACTGAGTTCTGGGTGGAAAGGCGGCATGGCGAAACTGAAAGGGGTGACGAAAGGACTTGAAGGCGTCGTCAGCGCCGTAGCGTGGATGAGAAACAAAAGAAGAAGAAGAAGCATTATTAGAAGAACCCGATTTAGCACGCGATTTCTCTCGTTTGGAAATGCGCCGTTCATCATCAGGAGTGTCTGCCAAGTCATCCGTCACGTAGGCCGAAACCGTAGCCCAACCACACTCCGATCGATCGGCAAGCTTAATCAATTTTTGACTTTCAGACAAAAGCTTCTTACCTTCTTCCAGCTCTTTCTTAGCCTTATCCAACTTCTTCTTCTCAAGAGCGGAGATAGCTGAATCAAATTTGCCTTCTACAGATTCGTTGAAGTTGAATTGCTTCTCGTTACCAACTTTCTTCCACTTGACAGAATGATCTTCTTTAAACTTTTTAAAAACAGATCGCACGCAGTCTTCTTGATCTTCGGAAATGGACCTTTTGATGTCTTGTAACTTCGCATCAACGCGTTCCAAAATGGTTTCTTGAGACTTCGCAAGAAGTTCGACAAACTCCTCCTTGTTCATGACGATAACTAATAACCCGAACGCTGAATAAGCGAGACCGAGATGAAATAACTAACCTCACACCCGACTATAAATAGAGGGGGTAAGTTTCTAAAGAAACTGTGGTGCTGCGTCGGTGGGAAGTATAACAATATAATTTGGTTTTATCAACTGGGTTGATAATGTCAATTGGCCACCGTAAAGAGATTCAAGTGCTGACGTTTCGAGCGTTAGCCCTTCGTCGGAGCGAATCAAGGAATTGTGCGTCGTGTGTCTTTATATACAGAAAGATGGAGCTTCGCTATTGGCTGGTGCCTGGTAACGTGAAAACTTCGGAATAAATTAGTTGAATGAAAAGCGTTCGTTGATACCTTGAGGATTAAGAGTGCCAATTTGAAAAATAAATTTTTGTTCTAGAGTTTTACGGCTTTCCGTGTTTCCTTGGTGAAGGGAAAAGCCGCAGACTGCCATATGTTGCTTAGAATGATTTGGGAGTTATACAGTAGATGTCATTGGCTGAGGTACAGGTGAAATGATCAGTGATTTTGATAGATCGCTTGGGTCCCGATATTTTGTCAACGTTGTGAATGAAAGGGCATGTTTTGCATCGTGCGCGAGCGCATTTAAAAGTTCCGGGTTGATCACTAGCTTGGAATGCACTTCTCACTAAAAAGTTACCTATGTTTTTGTCGCGTTTAAATGAAATTAATGGAGGTTGCGAAAAGATTCTACCAGTGTCGGGATCATTTTGAAGTAATTTAAAGTTTTTGAGAATGATGGATTTAACTGCGTGGTTGTGAGGGTGAAATGTGAGGGTGAATGGAATTCTATCGTTGTTTTCTCTCTGTGAGGTTTGTAGTGCTGACTGTCGATCAATTTGCTGGGCGCGATGATTGCCCGCTTGAACAACAGAAGCAGGATAGCCGCGTTTGTCGAAGAAATTGCACATTTCCTCTGATTTTAAGGAAAAATCAGAGTCGTCACTACAAAGACGGCGAAGTCTAAGAAACTGAGAATAAGGAATGGAATTCTTGACATGTGATGGATGTGAAGATGAATACAACAAATAGCTATGGGAATCTGTGGGTTTGTAGTGCACACTGGTGCATAAACTGTTGCCTTCGATAGAAACTTTGATATCCAGGAATGCTAAGGAAGTATCGGAAATTTCCCAGGTATATTTAAGGGCAGGATGAAACGAATTAACAGCGGTTATAAATTGATTAAGATCTTCTCTGGTAGAAGAGGTAGCGCCGATACAGTCGTCAATGTAGCGACGATAGAGTTCAGGTTTTGGGCCGTTGTATTGATTGAAAAATTGGTGTTCAATGTAGCCTACGAAAAGATTGGCGTAGCTGGGTCCCATTTTGGTACCCATGGCCACGCCATTGATTTGTTTGTAATAATTGTTCGCGAATGAAAAACAGTTGAGTGTTAACACTAACTCAGCCAGGCGGAGTAGTGTTTCCGAGCTTGGTTCCTTAACAGTGCGTAAATCAAAAAAATATTTGAGGGCTAGAAGACCTTCGCCATTTGGGATGACGGTGTAAAGAGATGTAATATCCATAGTGAAAATAAGTTTGTCTTCGCCCATAACTAGTTACGTAACCCACATACCAGCGCACATACCCAATCAAACAAAAGATACCGATGAGAGCATATTTTCCTGCTAATTCCAGAGTCAAACGCAGGAAAATACTACTGTCTAGATGTCAGTGAACCGTGAAAATATAAATTTCGCTTCTATTCTTCGAAACGCAGCAAATAGCAGTTTGCTTCCCCAGGCGCGCTTGTTCGTTCATTCGTATCGATTCGTTCTAGCCTGTGAACAGGCTCCAACTAGACGGGCCAGTGGGTGGAGGAAAGGTTGGGCTCTCACCCCTCCCTTCCTTCCTCCCAACCCTTTCCCTATTCCGTCATCTTTCCCCTCACCTTCTCTTTGCATTATCCTCGCAATGTTCACAGGCTAGATTAATTGGCTTGCTTCTCATTTTTTCGCGCATGCTCGCCGGTACGTTCTTTCGCTCCGAGTGCTTGGAAAGGAAACGACGGTTTGTAAATGAATCGTCAAAGTCGTCATCAGTCGCATCACGCTCCAAGGAGCAACACTTCGCGAAATGAAACATATTCTAGAGTAATATAATTTGGTTTTGGTCGATTCGCTCCGACAAAGGGCTAACGCTCGAAAGGTCAGCTCTTGAATCTCTTTACGGTGGCCAATTGACATTATCAACCCAGTTGATAAAACCAAATTATATTGTATGTAACAGTTCCCAAGCTTAATGAGCACGAGGTCCTCGTGTCAGGCTCTCTCGGACTGCTTTTCAACATCGACCTGTCTGGAGGGGACCCCAACAACTTAACAAGGTTTTCGGAACAAAATACCGGATCCGACTGGACCACCAGATCCTGAAAGACCACGGAGTCTTTTATCCCCAAGCTCTCTTTCACGACCTCGTGTTTGAGCTGACCCTTGCCGGCCTCGCAGGTTGTCAAAGGCTCTGATCCGGATAAACTGAAATACAAGCTGACAAACATCCAGCTCGAGTACAAAATGATGAGAAGCAAGACCTTGGCGGACGACGCGCGCAGTGTTTACTCCGTGGGAAAGGAGTTCTTATACGACCATGTGATGCGGGATCAGGTGGTCACCTTCACAAAAAGCGCTGACTCAAGGATAAACCTCAGAGTAAACCCGCAGAGAAGGTCCCTGAAAGGCATTCTTCTTCTCTTCATTGAGCCCTACACAGCCGGCACCAGGGATTCAGAAAAGTACATTAACCCAGACCTGACGAAAGTCGCTGTTACGGTGAATGGCTCGCCCAACATGCTCTACAACAACGGCATCGAAGGCAAAGATATTTGGGGCGAAGTTGACCGCTTCTTCGGCAAGACAAAAAACAAAACACAGCACATCAATTTGAAAAAGTTCTACACCGATGACAAGTTCGGGCTTCTGGTCGATTTGCGCTCAATAGCGGATCACGCAATGCACGGCAGCGGCACGCGCCTCGCAAACACACAAGACGGGGTTCAGTTCGAACTCGAGCGAAATCTCAGTGGCTCAGGCAATGTGAACTGCCACGTTTTCGTGATCAGCGACTCGCAAATGAGTATATTGGGGCAGCAATTAGAATCTGTGCAATACTAATATAGAAATGGACCCAAACAACATACCGTTCAACGCTCTCGTTATTGGGCCGACGAATTCAGGCAAATCAAGGTTTGTGATTGATCAGCTCCGCGGGCCCTTTCCGCGGCAAGTTCGACTACATCGTGCTCATCTGCCCGAAATTCGTGTATAGCAAGACTTATTATCGTTTCGCTGAGGCTGACCCGCGTTTTTATGTTATCATTTGGGAACAGAATGCGGTTGAACCCCGGTTGAAGCTTGTTTGCTTGTTTTTGGAGGGCACCAACACGCTCATAATCCTCGATGACTGCGCAGACACGAAAGATGTGAAAAAGCGCACAGGCCCGCTGGTAAATCTCGCATTCAGCACCCGCCACGCAGGATTCAGCGTGTGGGCGCTCACCCAAAAGATGACCAGCATCACAGCTTCTTTCCGCGAAAACGTATCTGCGATTGTGCTTTTCTATACGCCCTCATGGAAGACTTTGAAAGCGGTTTTTGAAGATTTCGCCGGCGAACTTTCTCAAGATGAGTACAAAGAATACATTTCGACGTTGAAAAAAAATAAGTTTTCCTACCTTGAGTTCACACTTCGGCACCCTTACGGAATAAAATTAAAGCTCAATTAAAAATTTACAACCTATACAAAATGGCGACACCATCAACATCAACGAGCGCATTCGAAGACTCCGTGATGACCGACGTTTTGAACTTGCATGAAGCTGAGCCAACGAGCGCGCCCGACAATGTCTCAGTGCAGCCTGATATTCCTGCTCTTCTTGAGCAGTTGGCCGTGCTGGTGTCGACAGGAAAATCCAAAGAAGCCCTCGGTGTGCAGTTAACACACGAGCAGGTCAAGCGCCTCTCCGACAAAGATGTCGAGAAATTCACCAAACGGTACGAGGCATACGTGGGCTCAAAGACAACTGACAGCTTGATCGACAGCTTCATTTTTCTTGTGACCAAAGCGGTCGGAATCGCCGTCGACGTCAAAGACATCGATGCTTATCAAAAAGAACTCAGAAACGACTACATCATCAACAAAGAGCTCTCCAACCTGGCCGGCACCATTGCTTTAAAGTGCGGACGTTTTCTCGCTGTGGCCAACGCGGCGCTGATCACAACAAAACACACTGATTTGAATGCGCATTTGAAAAGTAAAGCAAAATCGGAGAAATTATTGAGCAAAACTCACCAACTATTGAATAATTACTTTGCATTATTAAATAATTCCTCACAAAAAATTTTTAATTAAATATATATTTGTTTCCACGTAACAATGGCTGAAGAACAGCAGCAACCGACCGCAAAAGCAAGCCCTGAACCACGGGAAAGCCAAGTAACTTCACAAACTCCGGCTACAAAGCCCGCCAAAAATCCCAAGCGAGTGGCTGCTGGTAAAATGGTTGCTGAAAAAACTCGGTTGGTCCGCGAAGCACAGAAAAAAGCTTATCTCGAGAAAATCGCAAACGAGAATGAAAAATCTGCGCCTGATCCTGCCGAAACCGCACCACCGGCCGCTGCAGCTGATTCCAAAGTCTCAAATGGTCTCAGCACAACCCAATGGATCTCTATTATTGGAATCGTCGCTACACTTGTTACAACCTATGTCAAGTGTGAAGACATCCGAGCCTTTTTTAAAAAGGAACAAGCAACTGCGCCGGCACCTGCGGCACAGGTGATGCAAGCATCCCGCAGCCATCACCGAAACCCAAAAAAGGCATTCGCCATATGGACTAGAGGTGAAATTCATTTTTGGTATTGTATATCAAAATGTGGGAAATTTCCAACAGTTAGTGATAAGCATCGTAGCAGGTTCAGGCATTGGCTTATTTTGGGTGAAATTCACGCACAATTGCCTGAAAACTATCGCTTGGATAGGCAAAAATCCTGATCTCGAGCCTGTGGAGGAAGATGAGGAAGATGAGGAAGAGGGGGAAGGTGAGCAAAGGCTTTTAAATAAGCTAAGTGATCAAAAATATTTTGAAGACCAAAAAATAATAGCAATAGTGGAAGGCGAGAAATTATTTTCAATTAAATAATTTTCTATTTTCTATAACCAACATGTCAGACAACAAGCTCGTCAAAACCGTCATGGATGCCGCCACCCTCGTCGGCCTCGCTGCTGGCATAGGCTGGGTGGCCAAAAAAACGTTCAAGAAAAGTTTTACAGGTGACCCTTCTAATTCTATCGAAAACTACGCACTGTTCACAGCTGTCATGGCGGGTAGCGTTGCGCTCAAAAAGTACCTGGAGGACCAGAAAATCCTTCCCACCAACATTTGAAAATATAAATTTAAGAAAAAAATGGCAAGTGTCGCGATTATGGTTGGCGGGGCTGTGTTGAACGCAGCGGCTTTCATCGGCGGTAATTATCTCGCGAGGGCTTTTGGGGGCGGTGACAAAGCTGCACTTGAAGAAAAAGTGCGCCATGATAAAGCTCTCGAGGCGTATCAAGCTGCGTACGCAAAATACATGCGTGACCGCACCAAAATTCTCGACTGGATTGCAACAAACGCGCAGATAAAGGCAGAGGCCAAGCAGAACTTCACCAACACTGACTTCGCTTTCAAACTCTACAATCAGGCGCACCCTGAAGAAAGGATGGCACCTCCCAAAGAGCCCACGTTCTCTGATTTCTATCATCCAAGCGAGCAGCAGAAATGAATTTTCCGCTGGTATTCCAGTAATTAACAATGCTGAAATATTTTCACTTCTACTGTTCTCATGTGCTCGCTTGTTCTAATTATGCATAAATTGTGATTGGCTAGTCTCTGGTATTTATATCTTCTGTCACCATTGAATATTCACTCACGCTAGCGATCCACGCAGTTTAAACTTCAGCATATATCCCACCCTCCCACCCAGCTTACTGCAGTTGTTACTTTCATTTACAGGCCGTAGGGATGCTTCTTACGAAGGCTGCCGCTGTTTCAAATGTGGAAAATACGGTCACTGGGCCAAAGATTGTCGATCTGCCTTCTGGCCAGGAGGCCACAGTTATCAATCCTACTATAATCACAACTCCGTTACCGGACCTTCATACAACAAGCCAACAGGAGGAATGCAGCCAAGCCAACCAGTTATCAAGTATTGAAGAAGATTTAGCGAAGGTACTAGAAATTGTAGAAAAATGTGAAGTAGAAAGCGATCTACCTTTAAGCTTGAAGGGTAATCTGAGACATAACATTAAGTTTTGGAAGTCTATTGGCGCGCCTTATTATATATTATCGATAATTGAAAACGGTTACAAACTACCTTTTGTTAGTTTGCCCGAGCCCGTAAAGCTAAGGAATAATAAGTCTGCTAGACTCCATGCCGATTTTGTGGACCAAGCCATCCATGAGCTTGTTTTTTCCGGTCGTATCTGCGTAGTTGCCCAAAAACCCCTGGTGGTTAACCCTTTATCTGTGTCAATACAACCATGCGGTAAAAAGAGACTAATTTTGGACTTACGCCACGTAAATAAGTGTTTGGTTAAACAAAGGGTGAAATACGAAGATTGGAAGTTTGCTCTTGGTTTCTTTACAAAGGGTTCGTACATGTTTACCTTCGATTTGAAAAGCGGGTATCACCATGTTGAAATTTCACAGGATTACCAAACTTATCTTGGATTCTCGTGGGAGGCATCGAATTCTGGGGATGAAATATTTTATGTATTTACAGTTCTTCCATTTGGTTTATCCACTGCCCCTTATGTCTTTACAAAGCTCTTGAAACCCTTGGAAAAACACTGGAGATTACAAGGTATTTCTTTAGCCATCTTTCTGGATGACGGCTGGGGCACAGTCCAAGATAGAGAAGACTGCCGCGCTACTGCCCTAGCTATTAGAAACGACTTGGGTTGTGCAGGGTTTATAGTTAACGACGAAAAGTCGATGTGGGAACCCACACAGGTTTTAAACGGGTTAGGGATTACTTGGAATTCGATCTTGGGCACTTTGAAAATTGTGGATAGAAGGATTACAAAGATTCTGAACACCATTGACCATATTATCAACAAAAATTTTTTGGTTTCGGCAAGAACTTTGGCTTCCTTTACAGGTCAAATTATCTCAACTGCTCCTGTGGTTGGCAACATTGGTAGAATTATGACAAGGCATTGCGTCATGTCGACCTTGTGTAGTGACCGTTGGGATACCGAGTTTTACCTTGACGATTACTGTCAGGAAGAATTGTATTTTTGGAAAACAAATCTTGTCAATATTAACAATAGATATTGTTTTGCATATACATGTCCTAGTTCATTTGTGTATTCTGATGCCAGCGCTACTGGTTGCGGTTCTGTTATTGGTTTCAATAGCGAGTACGTGTGCCATAAAATGTGGACGGGTTCTGAGAGTCTACAGAGCTCCACCTGGAGGGAGCTTAGTGCGATTGAATTTTCTTTGCAATCTTTTGCTCCTGTCCTTTAAGGTTCACATGTCAAGTGGTTTACTGATAATCAAGCTGCTGCCAGAATTGTTGAAGTAGGTAGCATGAAATTAGAATTGCACAGAATGGGGAGAAGAATTTTTGATATTTGTGTTCAGTCAGGGATTTACCTAGATATCCAGTGGATTCCCCGCACTTTGAACCAACAGGCTGATTACATTAGTCTATAATTTGGTTTTATCAACTGGGTTGATAATGTCAATTGGCCACCGTAAAGAGATTCAAGAGCTGACGTTTCGAGCGTTAGCCCTTCGCTCCGACGAAGGGCTAACGCTCGAAACGTCAGCTCTTGAATCTCTTTACGGTGGCCAATTGACATTATCAACCCAGTTGATAAAACCAAATTATATTGTTATACTTCCCACCGACGCAGCACCACAGTTTCTTTAGAAACTTACCCCCTCCTGATTACATTAGTCGTTTGATAGACATCGATGATTGGCAGACTACCAATGATTTGTTTTTGTCCCTGAATGATCGCTGGGGGCCGCATTCTGTAGATTGTTTTGATAATTATTATAATCATAAGCTACCCAGATTCTTTTCTAGGTTTTGGAATCCTAACACGGCGGGCGTCGATTTCTTTGTTTAACCACTCAAAGGAGAAAACTGTTGGGTGGTCCCGCCTGTTCGAATTGTTCCTAGAGTTCTTCATTATATGAAGTCTCAAAATGCTGTGGGTACTGTTATTCTACCCTTTTGCCCTCGGCTCATTATTGGCCTCTATTGATGAATAAGTATCTCAAGTATATATCTGCATATAGCATGCATATTGGGAACCAATCCCTAACGCACGGTAGGAATCTCAATTCCCTTTTAGGATCGAAGCGCTTCAAGGGTCATGTCATTGCCCTTAGAATGGAATTTTTGGTACTAGACTAGCCTATTGTTTGTAACGTCTGGGGTGGCGGCACCCTTCCAGCGTATGTGCTATGATTACTTTTTAGTGTTTGTTTGGGCTTTTGGCTATTTATGGTGACTGCACCAGTGATGTTGCATTTTCCTGGCACTGGCCGCTTTAGATCAAGGGTGACTGCACCCGTTTTGGAATGTATGAAAAATAACCAGTTACGATTTAGTAGGCACTGGCCTATTGGCAGATAGCATTAATGAATGGTCTGGCCGCTGATGGGTGACCTGGCACCTGGCCGATAAAGTCAGTATTGTAATCCCACTTTACTTTGGAGTGTTTATTTTGTAATTTCAGATACTTAGTTCAAGCGGAGCTTGGGAACCCTTCCTGTTTTCGTCTTCACCTAATTTTCATCAAATCGTGAGCGTCATGTTACAGTCCCGAGCGAACTCTACAACTAAAGCCTACCTCCGGGTCATCAAAAGGTTTTTGGAGTGGTGTAAAAGGAAGAATTTAAGTGTTCAGCTGCCCTTTCCTGTAAGCACAGTCTCGCTCTTTCTATTTGAAAGCCACCAGTCTTGTGCTTCAAGCGCATCTTTAATTCAAACTCATGCTGCGCTCAAATGGTTTCACTCGTTTGTGCCTAGCCTCGACCGTAATCCTTTGGATAGCGAGTTTTGTAAGAATATAATTGAGTCAGCAAAGCGCACCAAGTTTAAACCAGTTGCCAAGAAGAAACCATTTTCTTCTCAGATAATTAAAGATATTCATGATGCTTATAATAAGGAAGGTGCTAATTTAAAAGATGTTAGGATAGCTGCATTATGTTCATTAGCTTTTGCCGGATTTTTTCGTTACAATGAATTGTGTAACATTACTCCCAACCATATTGAATTTCATAGTCAGTACATAAAGATTTTTGTACCTCGTAGTAAAACTGATGTCTATAGCGAGGGTAACTATGTCTATATAGGTGCGTCCGGAAGTCAATATTGCCCTGTTAGTGCTTTAAGAAAGTATATGAACCTAGCCGGTATCCACTATAATAGTAATCTCCCTTTGTTTAGGCCTTTTGTTTTTCATAGGAGTGATTCTAGCTACACTCTAAGGGATGGGAAAAATGTCCTACTCTTCATGTAGAGAAATCCTAAGGGATTCCTTAAAACAATTGGGTCTTAACCCAGGTGAAGGTGAAGCGCCTCTCAGACAAAGATGTTGAGAAATATATCAAACGTTTGGAGGCCTATGTGAGCACAAAGACAACTGACTGCTTGATCGACAGCTTCATTTTTCTTGTGACCAAAGCGGTCGGAATGGCCGTCAAAATCAAAGACATCGAAGCTTTTCAAAAAGAACTCAGAAACGACTATTTAATCAACGAACGGCTCTCCAACCTGGCCGGCGCCACTGTTTTAAAGGGTGGAAAATTTCTCGCTGTGGCCAACGCGGCGTTGATCATAACAAAACACATTGATTGGAAAAGCGAAGCAAAATCGGAAGAAATTATTGAGCATTCCTCACCGACTGTTGAGCTTTCCTCACCAACCGCTGAATAATTCCTCAGAAAATAGTCAGCAATTCCTCACAAAAAAAATTTTAATTTAAATATAAATTTGTTTCCAAGTAACAATGGATGAAGAACAGAAGCAACCGACCGCGCAAGAAAGCACTGAAGCACTGAAAAGCCATCCAACTTCACAAACACCGACTACAAGGCCCTCCAAAAATCCCAAACGAGTGGCTGCTGGTAAACTGGTTGCTGAAAGAAATAGGATGCTCCGCGAAGCACGGAAAAAAGCTTATCTCGAGAAAATCGCAAACGAGAATGAGAAAAAATCTGCACCTGATCCTCCTGCGCATGCGCCTGCGCCATCAGAGCCCGCTGCAGATGATGATTCCAAAGGCAGAAATTGGCTCAGCACAACTCAATGGATCTCTATCATTGCAATTGGCACAACGCTTGTAACGACTTATGTCAAACGTGAAGACATCAACGCCTTTTTTCGGCCAACTGCGCCGGCACCTCCGCCAGCACCTGCGCCACAATCTCCACCGCAACCCAAAAAAGGCCTTCGCTATATGGACTAAAAATTCATTTGAATATATTTTTGGTGAATATAAAATGCGGAAAATCAACTTAACCCAGTTTGCGATAAGCAGCGCAGCAGCAACAGGCATTGGCTTATTTTGGTGGTATTTCACACGGTTTGCTTAAAAAGTATCGTTTGGATAGTCAAAAATCCTGATCTCGAGACTGCGGAGGAAAATGAGGCGGGAGGTTTGCCAGAACAAAGTTTTCAAAATTTTGATTACCAAAAAGTTTGAAGCGAGAGTGCTGCGAAAAAAAATTCCAATTAAATAATTTTCTCTTATCTATAACCAACATGTCAGACAACAAGCTCGTCAAAATCGTCATGGATGCCGCCACCCTCGTTGGCCTCGCTGCTGGCATTGGCTGGGTTGCCAAAAAAACGTTCAGGAAAAGTTTTACAGGTGACCCTTCAAATTCATCGAAAACTACGGAATGTTCACAACTGTGATGGCGGGAAGCGTTGCGCTCAAAAAATATCTGGAGGACCAGAAAATCCTTTCAGCCAGCGTCTAAAATCCTTTCGACCAACATTTTGAAAATAAAAATATAAGAAAAAAATGGCAAGTATCGCAATTATGGTTGGTGGAGCTGTTTTGAATGCAGCGGCTTTCATCGGCGGCAATTATCTTGCAAGAGCTTTTGGGGGTGGCGACAAAGCTGCACTTGAAGGAAAAGTTCGCCATGATAAAGCTCTCGAGGCGTACCAAGCTGCGTACGCAAAATAAGCGCGTGATCGCACCAAACTTCTTGACTGGATTGCAACAAATGCTCAAATAAAAGAGGAAGCCAAACAAAACCTTACCAACACTGACTGCGCTTTCAACCTCTACAATCAGGCACACCCTGAAGAACGAATGATTCCTCCAAAAGAGCCCAAGTTTTCTGATTTCTATCAACCGAGTCGCCCTGGGTTATGCAGCTTTTCGGTTCCTTTAATACAATGGAAGAAAAACTCTTAAAGATATACTACGGTCAGGGAGGTTATTGGAAAGGCCTCGCAGCTTTCAAAAAATTATCAGAGGCCGCCAAAGTGTCGGAAGACGTTGCAAAAAAGTGGCTTGTCAAACAAGCCAAAATTTGATGTTCCCACGCCCAACGCGGTTCACCAGACAGACCTTCATTTTTGGCTTACGACAAACTGCCCCGCGGTCGGAAAGTTTTCAAATACGCGCTTACCGTTGTTGACGTGGCGAGCCGGTTCAAAGAGGTCGAAGCCTTGACTTCGAAAAATTCCGATGAGGTCGCGCGGGCTTTTCAAAACATTTACAAACGCGGGCCACTCCAATGGCCTCAACTTCTACAGGCTGACCCAGGGCATGAATTCATGGGCGCCGTGACGAAAGAAATGGAAAAGGAGAAAACTTTTATTCGGCGCGGACGTGCTGACATTCACCGCGACCAAGCCATTGTTGAACGTTTCAATCGCACCCTTACCGAACGCTTGTTCGGGCACCAGTACGCCGTGGAAATGCGTTTGCCTGAAGGCGAGCGGTCAACTGCGTGGGTGAAAAGACTTCCTGAAGTTGTCACCGCTCTGAACAACGAGAATACAAGCCTTATCGGCAAGAAACCTGCGGAAGCTATCAAAGAAAAAGCTGTTTATTCCAAACCATCGACATCTTATAAAAGGCCTGTTGGAAAGTATGAAAAAATCCTCCCCTCTCTTGTCAAAGTTCGTTATCTTTACTATCCTGGAGAGTTAGAAGGCGGGGGAAAGAAGAGAGCCACAGATCCAATCTGGTCGTTGAAAGTTTTTAACATTGAAAGATCTTTTTCCAAACCAAATCAACCTGTTCTATACTATTTGCACGACGGGCCAAAGCGTGGATTTGTGCGTGAAGAGCTGCTGGTTGTTCCACCAAACACCGTTCTCCCGCCGGCAAAAGAAATAGATGTATTTTGAAAAATGGGAAGTGGACGCAACGGTGTGTTTATTTCAAAGGCAAATTTAAGAAAAAAATGTGATCCTAACCAAAATTATTGGGTTGTTAATAACTCAAAAACGTTTCGGGAAGAAGAAACCTTTTTTGCCGATCCTTTGATTGACTTTTTGCGCGGTCTGGACCCGCGAGATGTTGCCCTTGTCCTTGGGGTTCATTCAAACCCAAATTCTGACAAATCAACATCAGCCAAAGCTGCTGCCATCTCTTCGAGTTCAACTTCTGCCAAATCAACATCTGCCAAATCAAGTTCAGCTTCTGCGTAGCCATAAGCTTTTGTATGGATCCCGTCATCCGCTATCCAGCGTTTTGAATCAAACGCTGAGAGTGAAATTTTGTTTAAGTGCATTTCCTAAATTTGGTGCCCCTCGCTTCAAAGAATATCCATTCCGTGCCATAGCTGTTTTGCGCCAGATAGCGTTTCCTTGAACTGTTCATGCTTGATTTGTTTCTTGACAACGCACTTTTTTACGCCCTTCGCTTTTTTGATGTTTTTTTCGTCCGCCTTCAGAATCGAGTACATTTTCGACCTCAGACACACACACTCTGCAATCAGCGTTCCTGCACATTCATCTTTCATCTTACCCAAGACCTTTTTGTTCTCATTTGAGTGAAGCGGATGATCTGCTGGATAATCGCTTGTGTCATAAAGAAAAGAATTTCTCGCAATGTCTTTGTAAACATCGCCCGTTTCTATCTCAAGCAAAAGGCTATCGGTGTCTGTATACAATAGCTCACACTTTTCACCGTATTGCTTTTTCAGCTTGTTGTAGAAAAAGTCATACATCAGGATCTTACTGTTGTCAAAGATCGTCATTCCCGTGTAAACAGGCTTGTTCAGCAGCAAGCGGCTTTTGTGCATGTGGATTCCCGCCATGTCGTTTGTGAATTCGGCAAACCTTGAGTACAAAGGACTTGCGATCAGCTTCCTTATTTTATTTTCCTCTGCGCTTTGCACGGTTTTTATGTCAACACGTTTTCCCAGATTTTCCATTGTTTTGCCAAAAACTGAGTTATTCATGAACTTGTATAAGTTCTTTTCAAAGCCGAACTCTGTATTCATCATGATATAAGGTTCCTTCCACCGCTCTTGTTCGAACTCAAGCACCCTGTGCACGCGCTTTAGTTTCATTCCCTGGGAGAGATAAAACTGAAGGTTTCTGTAATGGACCACATAGTTGTTTTTGTCTTCAAGCGTCAACAACAGCTTTTTACTACCAGGTGGCATTTTTATATCCAAATCGTTCATCATCTTCTTTTGATGGTCTGACATATTTTCTTTTTTACTTCCTTTTTTTCCGGTGCCAGTGGATAGCTGTTGTGCTCCTTGTGCAGTTCTGAGGGATATTCAAGATCAACTTCGAGAATCCACCCATTTCTTGCATTTTCTTTTTTCTGCACAATCTCCTGCTCTGTGGGCATAACACGTTTCCATTTTAAATTCCGTTTCGGCAGGGGTTTGCACATTGCCCATCCATAAAGATTATTTGCATCGAGATAGATGATGTATTTTTTCGGCTCGTTGGGATCATATGCAGGAAGCAGGGGGTTATTCGCCTTGGCATACCTCTTGCTTGCCATTGAAATTCCGCCACGCATTCCCCTTTCCACGAATAGATGCATTTCTTGGTCGGTGAACAGCTCCAACTCGACACCTGTCATGTTCAGGAGCGCGTCCCATGAGAAACCGGACAACGTGAAATAATGTGCCGGATCTAAACCATATTTCTCTGCGCACAGGTTGCGGAAATTCTCAAAAACATCTGCCAACAGAGCGACATCAGTTTTGACATTGAGATCATGATAGTCTCCCAGTGTTTGACACTCAAAAAACTCCCAGACTCTTTGCGCGTGCGCGTACTCTTCGTCTGTGATGTTTTCATCATTCAACTTACTATAAAACTTGTATGAGTACTCTCTCCCAAGAGTTCATGTACTCATAAGGGTAGATTCCCTTTTTGTAAAGTAGATTGCTGCCTTTTGAAATACTTGCTGTTATTTTCAAACATTCTTGGGAGTTGCGGAGACAACTGAGTCAAGACTTCCCAACAGAAAGTTCAAACTGTCTATGAAATGCAAACCCTCCATTGAAAATGTGATATACCTTTCCATGTTGTTGGCAATGCATTTCACTTCTTTATGCTGTTGAGACATCGCTTGCATAAGATGATGCGCATCGTAGCCCCTGAGATTGTGAAATACGACAGGAATTGGAACCGTTTTGGGTTTTATTCGCATTTTAAAATTACATTCATTATGCGCTGCTCCTCGGAACCTGCCTGTGATGTGGCAATGGTCTTTTACCGCGTCTCTGAAGTTTTTCTGAAGCAGTGGTTCTGCACAGAACAAACACGTTTCCTGATTTTTAGATATCCACTCGTCATTTTTGTCTTTTATGCCTGTTTTTAGTCTTGTGAGCTGAATTTTTCTATTTGCCTCACAATAACAGCTTATGTGACTTTGCCCACAATACTTGTCTGTTGCGTTGTTCCAAACCGGCAATGAACCGAAAAGAGGATCAAGGTCTTCTGCGCAGAACAGGCACGTTTCCTGAGTTTTTGTTATCCATTCATCAATGTTGGCTTTTTTGTCTGATTTTCTTTTTTGCCTAATGTAAGTTAATTCTTTCTGCGCTTTGTAAAAACATTTTTTGTGGCTTTGACCGCAATAGTTGTCTGTTGCAAACCAAACTGCCAATGAGTCAAGGAATTGATCTTTTATCAAACTTTTGTTACAAATATGACAATCTGTTGCGGTTTTGAATTTTTCCCAATCTTCTGCTTCCATCTGAACTGGTTTTGGTGTGGTCAAACTCTCTCTTATTTTATCTCCTCCTGCATAATGTCACTTAGAAACGTTCCCACAGCATTTTCGCCCCTATAAACTTTTTGTCCTGTTATCTTGCCATCGCTTCTCACAACCATATAAGCATAGCCACTTGCTTCGTGCCATTCTGTCTTCTCCGTGAAACTTTTTTGCTTGCTCTTTGGCCCACGGGGACAGCCTGGAATCTTTCTTACCAAGGCCTCAAAGTCCGCGTATATCACGAAAGGCGCGTTTAACTGTTTGTGATGATTTTTGAATGAAAGGATGTTTTTCCCTTCTTCCGGCATCTCGATCCTTGTAGGCCTTCCATTCACACCGTTACAATATTTTTTATGATCCTCGAGCAAATCCGCTCGTGAGAAACCTGTTAAGCACATCATGCAGTAGTGCTTTGTGCAACAGTTTTTTGTTTGATCAAAAAGCAAAGCGGAAACTTGTTTTACGTAACAATAGTGCTGTTTTTCCCCTGACTCTATCAACATCAAGCTTATCCTTGGTAAATTAACGTCTTTCTTACTTATCCTGTGAACTGTCACACAGTTGTTTTCCCAGCCAAAGACATTTATTGCGAGGCCTTTGTTTTGCGCTTCAAGCTTGTCTATCTGTTTCAGCGGCGTTGGGAAATTGATGCCTGCATAGTTTATACCGTCTTTGACAGGATAGCTGCTTTGTCTGCTTTGGTTCTTATTTTTCGGTGCAGGAAATAATGCGGCTCTTAGTGCCCACTTCAAACATTCGTTGTCTCTGTTTTTCACGTTTATTATGGCTTTCTTGTTTGCCAGTTTGGCTGGAAGAGGCAAATATGTTCCTCCGCGCAGCGGCTGATAGCGCGCGACATTCACGTATGCTAGCTTTATTCTTTCAATTTTCCATCCTGATCCCTTCTCTGACCAGTTCTCTACTTCTCCCTTTGCTCTTTCTATGAATTCATCAAATGTTGTCCTACCAGTTCTTCTTCATGTCTGTTAAAAACATGCGGTTCTTTTTCATGAAAATAATGTTTCATGTATTGCGTTTCTCCGTTTCTTTCTATTGAAAACTCTACCTGCAACCCATAACTTACTTTTACGCTTTTTAACTTTCGGATTTCTTTTCGAACCAAATCTGTATACTTTTCTTTGTTTTCTCTTGCGAACTCTAAAAGATCTTTACTGTTTGGATTTTCTTCGGATACAATCATCCACCATACTCGTAGCCATTCCCGGTAATTACTTTGTGATATTACAAACTCGTCTTTTATTACATCCGGATCTATTTCTGGGTGTTCCAGAAATTCGTTTGGTACAGCCATGTTGTCGTATATACTTGTGCTGATATTTCTTCAAATGGAATATAAATTCTGCGACACAATAGTAGAAGTGCATGCATTTCTTCAATTGGAAAAATAATTCTGCTACACAACCGCTCGCTTGGCTTGGGTTACGCTTTTTTGTTTACTCGTGTTTGCTTACGAGAGCGGAAAAAAATTATGGCAAACAAATTTCAGCTACCAAATTTGTACAAGCGGCTGCCAGACCGCAAACTGCAACCAGACAACAAAATATTTTTTTCGCAAATTTATGGTTTCTTTGGCCAAAAATGCGCCTTTTTAACACACATGGTGGTTCTGCGGAAGACAGATTTGTATGCTGGGCATTTATTTTATAGCCTCAACACATACGAAGTGTGCAAAGCGAGCTTCGTTGTGTCGAGGCTTTATAAATGCCCTGCATACAAATCTGTCACCCTCGCTTGGCTGGTCACGCTCTTTTGTTTACTCGTGTTTGCTTAATTATTTGCTTTCATACACAAAATCCATGGTGGTTCTGCGGAAGATTTGTATGCAGGGCATTATAAAGCCTCGACACAAACTAAGTGAGCAAAGCGAGCTTCGTTTGTGTCGAGGCTATATAATGCCCTGCATACAAATCGGTCGCAGAACCACCATGGATGTTTTAAGTCAAAATTTATATCAATATACAATGTACCGTGATTTGAGTATTTTTGAAAATGAACGATAAATTTTTCGTAAGAAGTAAAATCTCTTGATGATTGGATCAGAAGTAACATCTAATTCTGTGTTTATGTTCCACTTTGGAAATACTTCAAAACAGAGAGTATATTCGTTTTTATCTAATAATATGGGTTGGTGAGTTAGATAACATTGTTAATGAGTATAATAATAAATTTCATAGTACAATTGATATGACGCCGAATGAGGCTAGGAAGGAATAAAATAAGAATGAGGTACTAATGAGGTATGGCAGTTATACAATGAACCAAGTAGAGTTAAAAAGGAAATTGAAAGTTGGAGATAAAGTCAGAATAAGTAAGTACAAGAGAATGGTATTTGATAAGGGGTATGTTCCAAATTGGACAGAGGAAGTATCTATAATTAAAGAAGTTAAGGAGACAAATCCAGTAACTTATAAATTAAAAGATCTAATGGGTGAACACATTGATGGATTCTTCTATTTTCAAGAATTGCAGAAAACCAATCAGGAAGTATTTAGAGTTGAAAAGGTTATTAAGAAGAAAGGTAATAGGGCTTTTGTTAAATGGAAAGGCTACCCTGATAAATTTAATTCATGGATTTAAAAAATTATTTTCTTAATTAATTATATATGAGTAAACGTAAGTGCGAAGAGTTGAAATTAAATTTGAAAATTGTTAAGTTTATACTGGGTAACTATAAGGACTCTAAGATTATAAGTTTAATGAGAAATCCAGTGGTGCTAAATTGAAGGGATATATGAAAGGAACTCCTGATATTATAATTTTGAATAAAAATAAGGAGTTTAGTGGGTTTGCTATTGAGTTGAAAAATCCAAATGGTAAGGGGAAGATAAGTAAAGAACAAAAAGAATATTTGGGTGAATTAGACGCTATTGTGATATCAGGTGATTATGATGCGATTGTTGAGGAGATAACAAATTATTTTGATAATTGCGCTCGCGGTAACATATAGTTAGTTAATTTTTCAAAAATTGTTTTCTTAACTTATTATATAGATGATTAACATGGACAAGACATTTTCAATTCAAGCTCTGATGGTTGGAGAATTTATTTCTACACTTGCGGTAAAAGAACAAAGGCGAGAGGCAATCAGAAAAGGATACACTATTGGAACACCTGACATTATAACCTTAAATCCAAATAAAAGTTATAATGGATTTGCTATTGAATTAAAAACTCCGAGAGGTGAAGATGTACTGAGTGATAAGCAAGAGGTTTTCTTGAATAACATTAGCAAGAGTAATTTCAAGACTATTGTCAGTAATAATTATGATTTTATTATAATTGAGATAGTAAAGTATTTTTCAAGTGAGAGAGTAAAGTGTGTTGGATGTGGTAGAATGTTACAACGAAAAAATAGGAAACACAAATGTTGTGAAATTTGGGTTTGAAAAATATATAGTAAGTTCATTTTTAAAATTTTTCTAACACTATTATATAGGTGATATTTATGGGCAAATTGGATAATGATGACTTTAAAAACTTGGAAAAAGCAAAGAAATACAAATTAAAACCCCTCAAAATTTAAGAAAACCTTGAAAGAAGAGTCAAATGGAAAAATCGTTTGTATCATTACTTTTTCTAAGAATAAATAAAAAAAAACTTGGATGTGAGGCATTTTCGGGGAATTTTGTTGTTTTTTCCGAAATTCAGTTTTATTGCGATCAGCGTAAACGAAAAACGTTATCCGTGGAAAGGGCTATTGTAATGTAAAAAATCAATATCGTTTAATTAAGCTAGTTATCAGGCATGAATTACTAGTTGTACGTAATGTCAGTATTGTAAGTAATGTTAGTATCGTAAAGATGATAACACTGTGAGCAATAAATAATAAAAAAAAATTACTTTTTCTGAAAATGAAGAAAAAAATAAAAACATATCGTTACGCGTTTTTTGAAATTTTTTTCTGTTCTAATATTATAGGATGAATGGTAAAATATTTATTAAGCGAGCTCTTAGAGATTTGGAAGAGAGCTCACAAGATGAATTTCTTTCTGATGTTGATGAGTGGACAACTGATAGCAGTGATAATGAAGAAAAATATGATTATGACAGTGTTGCAAGTGAGTGTAACATTGTAAATGAAAATTTGGAATTTATTAAATTATTCCTGAAGGATGAATGGACGAGTGTTTAATTGAGACCTATTGTAAGGCAAGTATTAAGAGACATGAGAAACTCGGCGAATTGTCGTGTGGAGGATTATACAAAGGATATGAATGCTTTTGTTAAATATACTGTGAGAGATAAAACTTTTGGAAAAGATGCAATTATTGATATAATTAAAACTGTTATGAAACATATGTAAATAATACATTTCGCTTCTTGAGTAATATTCTATTTAAAAATAAAATTGTTAACAAAATTACAATTTTATTAACATATAGTTAGCTCATTTTTGAGAAATTTAATTTGTGGTATTATTGATGCTGTTTTTTTTTTAATTTTATGATGCATTTTTGTTAATCTGGAAAAAGCGTACAAAAATAATTTTATTTTTTCTAGTATTATAATATAGGATGAATATTACTCAAGAACAATTTTTAACATTTCAAATCAAATGTCGCAATTATTGCAACAAAACACACAATTAATGCGACAGAATGCTGAGATTATGAGAAATCTGACTAAAAAGGATGCAGAAAACGAGCTGTTGAGGAAAGAAATCATTAGTTTAAGACAGAAGCCACAAGTTAAAGTTGAAAAAACAGCTCCGCTTAGAAAACTTAGGAGGAAGAAAATTATGAGAACCAGAAAAATAAAATTTCAACCAAAAGTTGTCAAAAAGAAAGAATTTGTTAAAAAGAAAGAAGTTGTTAAGTTAGAAAATGTAGTTATGGATGGTGTTATAAGGGTGTATAATACTGGAGTTGTTGATAAGGATAATCCATTAGTTGAATTAAAAATGAGAGAAAATGAATTGAAAAATGTGATTATTGAGGAATTTAAGAAAATGGGAAATATGAAAGTTAGTAGGTCACTAGTTATTTTCTTTAAAAATTCAGTTGATGATAAACCGGCGACAAAGGAAATTGAATCAAATATTTATACAATTATGGAAGAAAAGGAGATTGATAATATTTTTAATAAATTTTTTTACGATATAAAGGAAGGAATTGCAAATTTCACTAATATTGGAAGTGGATGGGTTGTTGATGTTATAAGGAAGGGATTACTTAAATTTTAGAAGTATGTGCCTTTGGGTGCGAGTAGTTATTTTGAATTGCCGAGGGGGTTGCGAGGGAATAAATCATTGATTAATGTAAAGAACGAAGATCAGAAATGTTTTATGTATTGCCATATTTATCATTTGAATAGGAATGATGTTGATTTCAAAAAAGATCCACAGAGGGTGAGTAAATATAAAAAATATTTGCGAGATGATGGAACTCCGATGGGATTGGATTATGGGGGGATTGAATTTCCTGTTGGGATTAATGATGAGAAGATGAATAATATTAGCATTAGTGTTTTTGGTTGGGAGGGCAGCAGTTTTTTTCCTCTTTATGTTACAAAGAAAAAGAGTGATAACATTATGAGATTATTAAAAATACACAGTGATGAGGGAGATAGTCATTAAGTTTATATCAAAAATTTTGAAGGTTTGATTAGTAAAAAGTTGAATAAAAAAAAACATAAAAAATTTATTTGTGATTATTGTTTGCAACATTTTTCAACTGAGGATATAAGAGATGAACATGTAAAAGATTGTATGGTTTTAAATGGGAAGCAGGCTGTTAGAATGCCAAAGAAGGATAGTAAGGTTTATTTCAAACATCATTTTAAGAAATTTGAAAATGCATTTGTAATTTATGCTGACTTTGAGAGTTTTACTTATAAGTTGAGGAAACTCACGGTTATACTGTGGCGAGGTTGTCCGGTGAAAAAACTACTTCATATACTCAAGCATATCAGAAGCATAAAATTTGTTCATATGGATATAAAGTTGTTTGTTCGGTAGATGATAAATTTAGTAAAGATTTTGTAAGTTACAGGGGGGAGAATGCTGGTTATAAATTTATTGAAGC
>OX393573.1:8422267-8429767 GCA_947652115.1 Blastomussa wellsi
CAATAATCGCATGAAGGAACTTGAAATAAAATTATCTTAGCTTATTATCTTTGCATATGCTTTGATATCGCCAAAATGCGATTCCAGAAAGATTTTGTCTACTTGTAGGTCTCGAGCCCATTTTGTGCTTGCCTTTTGTTCGGTTTTCTCACTGTTGATGAGTAGACGGTAATAGTCTTTATTTTTCGTTGCAAGTCGATTTAAGAGTTTTCAGATGAGAGTGGAAACATGCGTTCTGACAAGAAATCTGTTTTATCTACTGTGCTTTCGCCCACTGAAAGAGATGGCTTATAGGGATTGCGAAGATGACTTGCAGATAGGCAAGAAAATTACCCTTTACGTAATATTTTTCTTTAAATTCTGGGTATGATAGAAATTTACCATCTGCATTTAAAAGGTCTTGAAAAAGGTATACTCCTCTCAAGCCAATTCCTTTAAAAAATAGTGGATCCATCCAATAAAATTTCTTTGTTATTAAATAAGACAAATTCCAAATCTTTGTAGGGTGTTTTTTTTTTGAAGCATCGATTTATAAAACTGGGGTAAATTAATCCGCGCCAGAAACTTTTTGTAGTGATTACATCTCAGCAGAAAATCGAGGCCACCAAATTTATCAAGCAGATAACTGGGGATGCCCTTCCAGAATTCCTTGGAAGCTTGTTCTTCATATAAAAGTCTAGAAATCCTTGCTAGGTTCAACGATTTTGCCATGACATCTATACTAGGTGCGCGTAAACCTCCTTTGTGTAATTGTCGTAGTCAGAGATCATTACTTCACGTTTGATTTTATCGTTTTTATTTTTCCAGATAAATTTCAAAGTGAGAGAATTTACAGCTTGGATATAGTCATTATTGATGTTGAGGTTTGAAATCGTATGAACTAGTTGCGAGATTCCAAGGGTTTTGGCTATGAGGTGTCACGATGATACTAAGCCCTTCCAAGTTTAGACAGAGTTCATGATTATTCCAGCATAGAACTGCAACTTTACAGAAGTATGATTTCGTATACTTTAAGAACCTGACGTTCGTTCTAACTTTTCATATCCAAAATATTTAGTATTGTTTAGTGAATGTTTGTGTAATCAGTCGTCATTTTGAATAGAATATGTTTGTTCTGCCTGTAGTTTTCAATAGAACACATGGCAGCAGTTTTCAATAGAACACATGCTCGTACATTGTTAGTTAAGGAAAACTTAGCCTATCAAAGGACCATTTGCCTTAGTAGAACAAAACACAGTAGGCAACACGTGTATTTTCAGTAGATCAAACTAGTTCAAGTATGAGAACCTGAGCAGATGTACGCTTTGTACTACGTCATGAAGATTGGACTAACCAATCGGATGTTCTGTAGTTATCAGACAACACGTGTCTTAGTGTTAAAGCTATTGTATTCTTTTGTATAAGCAAACACCTGTGTTTACTTAAGAACATATAAAAGTAATGCCAAAAACTGTGCAAATCGATTACCTCGATTACCTCGCCGCGTACCCTGATTACCTCGATTTCCTACAACGAGCTGTGAAGTGTGTATGAAGTTATCCACGGATTAAAGAAGTTTGCTGTGTTCAAGAAGTATCCAGTGTTCCTGTCGTTCTATCGCGTCATGGGACTTAGAAACTAGACCCTGTACCTCTGGCATTGAGTAACGAGTGCCAGCTGCAAATCTAGTGTTCTGCCGAGTTATTCCCCGTTTCCAGCAGCGTTTCCAGCGCCGTTCAAGTCGTCATTGGCAAAGCCCTATTTGCTAAACATTGCTGTTTCGCGCCCTCGCGAAGTACGCGTCTACGCGGAAATTAAGCTGGCTGCTATAGCCCGAACTTCTGTAGTCAATAATGGCCAATAATAGTCATATTAATAATCATTTTTTCCAGCAAGCCGAAAATTCCTCTTATAATAAAGCTTGATAAAACTCGACGTTCTCTTTTATATCGACGCTCAAAAGTAAGATATCGACACAGTATCAGTGGAGTGTCGGGCAATTAACAATCGACATATCGACCGAGACTCGACTGACACTTGGTCGGCCGAGTATCGAACGACACTTGGTCGACGACCGAAACCGAGTTTCGACCGAGTATCGGTAAGGTATCGGTTGACTATCGGTAAGGTATAGATAAGGTATCGGCCGAGTGTCGCGGAGACAAAAACCGTGTCGGCTGACACACATATCGGTCGATGTATCGACCGATACTCGATCGATACTAGACCGATACTAGAACGATACTCGACCGATATGTCGGCCGAGTGTCGACGGCTACTCGGCCGACATATCGGCCGAGTGTCGGTTGTATATCGACCGACAGTGTCGACCGACACCACCTGCAGTAAACATCATCCTGAGTTTGCGTGACACCGATCAATGGCGCTTACAAAAGAAATATAGATGGACATCAATAAGTTTGCCGCGATTTGCTCTAAATACTACGTTTATCCTACATGTTCAATAAACGTTCAGATGAAATGTTCAGTAAGTCTTGTGTGCTATGTTTTGTCCGTTCTGAGCCGTTTAAGGCGTCATTTCGCGAGATAATTTATCGACCCCCAGAATAGAAAGAGAGACAAGGCAGACAGCGCGACAGCCGGCTACCCCGACCTTGTCCAGTTCAAGCGCAAACTGACGCTAAACCATAATAATTCTCACCTCGAAAACGCCGGCATCTGATCGAGCACAAATGTCTTCGTACTTGAGCCGAGCTTGAGCTTCATCCTTCCAAAAGTTTCCGAGAAAAGCGATCCTGAAGTCCAAAAAACAGCTTTCTCAATGGGCGCGATCCATTGGACCAAAATTTCCGGAAATTCCGGTACAGGATCAAATGGAACGGTCATTTTCGAAAAGTTCGTTTCGAAAATTTTGGACAACCTCTGGAGGTTGTCCATTTTTCCGGAAAATTGGAAATTCCGGAAATTTTCTGTTCCATTTGTCATTTCCACTCAGTTTCGTTTCTCAAGCTGCCGGATAGAGCGCTCGTCAAGACCCTGAAGTCAGAAAAGATGACGGCGAGAGGCTTTTTCTCAACGTAGCGTACGTTTCTTCGTCTCACACGACTAAAAATTATTGTTCATCCAATTCATATGGGAGAGAAGTTCCTACGTTTGTTCTGTCCATATTTCGAACGATTGAGTTCAAAATAAACTATAAATAAAGGTAAGTTTACTTCTCCTTTTGAAGCAACTCGCTGGTTTTACTCTGCCCTCGTTGTTCTGCAGGGTATTTTCTGTTAAGTTTTGAAATCGTTGAGTAACAAACAAGAGTCGGACTACAAACCCGCCATTTTGACGTGACTGGTTCGGTCAAGTGGAAAATACCGTTCCCTTTGGCACGCGGAAATTTATTTGGTAGATTCCAACTGACTCGCATTCTTCAGATTCCTTTGGGCACGAATCTGGCACCGATCATATTGAGAAAGCTGTTTTTTTGGACTTCAGGATCGCTTTTCTCAGAAAAGCAACAGCTGCATTACGTCTGGGTTGAAACTCTCTGGCTGTGGGATCAAGTCCTTGGACTTGACGTTCCTGATAACGGTTACAGGACAATTCCATGGGGCATAACTGTTGGATTGCACGCTCAAGGAACGATTTCCCTGCCCTCAGTCTTGCTGCTCTGATAACACCGTCTCTCCCCGTGATAAGCTTCTCCACAATCCCGAGGTTCCACTTTCCTCTGTTCCGTTCGTCACCATGAATCAGAACGACGTCTCCGGGTTTAATCAGCGGTTCTCCCTTCTGGTGGTTGAGGTTGTGTCTTTCTCTAAGACTCCTGATGTACTCCCCGGTCCATCGGGTCCACATTACATCTTTGCAGCGTCGGAGATACCTTGCACGCTTCCTTAAATCGTTGCTTTCGATCGCATCAGGATCGTCTTCCGGCAACAGATTGGGTTGCCCAAACATCATAGAATGCGGTGTCAGGGTGGGTAGCTGGACGTCATCTTCTAGATAGGTAAGAGGACGGTTGTTGAGTGTGATTTCAACGTCGAGGATAACCTCTTCAAGCTCGCTCCACGAGAGGTTCGCTCCCCCGATAGACTTGTACAAGGCCCGCTTTACAAGCCCCACCATTCTCTCGAACTGACCGCCCCACCACGGCGCTCGACTAAGGTTAAATTGCCATGTAATATGCTGGTGTGCCAGGTAGTCCTGCATCTTCTCGTCTCTCATGATGCCTCTTAACCATTTTGCGGCTGCCACAAAACTCTTTCCGTTGTCAGAATACACTTTTTGTGGTCTCCCTCTTCTGGCTATAAACCGCTTTAAGGCTTTCACAAATTCTTCAGTGGTTTGGTTACTCAACAGCTCCAGGTGGATACCTCTGGTCAGACTGCAGGAAAACAGCAGGATATAAGCTTTACCATCTCTCGTCTTGTTTATTCTGTATGGTATTGGGCCAGCATAGTCCACGCCCAGTACTTGGAAAGGAACTGACCCCATGGTACGGTCAATTGGCAGGTTTCCAGGTGGTGGACTTTCAAAGGCCTTTGCTTGGAACTTCTTGCATCAGAAAAAACCTCTTATGACTTTCTTGGTCAACTGCCTCAGTCGAGGTATCCAATAATCACGTCTGATAAACGCCATTGTGAGACCAACTCCCCCATGTAACGTCATCACGTGCGCATCTTGAACCAACTTCTCTGATAACACTGCACTCGGTTGTAAGTAGATTGGGTAGCTTCCTTGTATTCTGCCGCGAACTCGTACAACCCCTCGCTGTTCTTTTGCAGGTTGAGGGTGAGCTTGTCTTCGTTGAACTTTTCTGTTCCACTTGAGCATTCTTGCGTTTTTTGAATCCACCAGTGGACTTGCTTATCAGTCTCGGATGTTGTCAGAGGACCAACGAGTCTCGCTGATTTCTTCTGCTAGCAATTGTTCACGAATCGTTTTATCCATGCTGTTACTCGCACTGTCTTCCAGAAACTGTTCTTCTCCAAAACTTCATCAAGGTCATCCTTGATCTCCGTAGCAGTTGCAAAGATTTCTTTCGTGAGTTTAGCTTCCGCTTCGGATTCTTTGCTCGGTTTTGTTAGTATGTCAGCTGGCCAACGATCAGGCTCTGTCAACCACTCTGGACCCTTTAACCATAGCTCGCTCAGCTTGTCCGCTTGGCAACCTCTGCTCCCAATGTCAGCGGGATTTTGGTTGGTACCAACATGCCTCCATTGAATGTACTCTTTCTCTCGTATCTTGTTCACTCGGTTGGCCACGAATTGCTTGTAGACACTCCCCTCTCCTCTGATCCAATGAAGGGCCACAGTACTATCCAGCCATCCATGGTCTGATCTAACTGGCTGGCCTTCTAAGGCGTTCTTCACGTTTTCCGCGAGGTTCGTTGCCATGTGTGCAGACACAAGTCCCAGTCTAGGAATGGTCAGGCCCCGTTTGGCTAAACGTGATTTTGCGGCCAGTAAGCCCTGGGTGATACCGGAAGCTTGATAGACAACTGCATACACTGCAGCTGCCGTCCCTGCCCCACTGGTGTCTCCGAACGCGTGCAACTCTATCGCTTCGATAGATTCCTTAAAGCCTGCTAAACTGCGTGGGACTTGAACTTGCTCTGGAAGGTTCTTCTCAAATCTCGTCCACTGCTTTGCAATGCTCTTGGGCACTTTCTGGTCCCATGGGAGGTGCTGTTCACAGGCTTCCCGATACACAAGCTTCCCCACGAGGGATACTGGTGACGCTAGACCAAGTGGGTCGTAAATGGAAGCAAGGAACCGCAACATTTCTCTCTTAGATACTTCTGGGGATGCCGCTGGAAACATCACAGCGATCGTGTCTTCGGTTTTGTCCCATGGTAGCCCCAACATCTTGGTTTCACCGGGTTTGACCCCAAGTTGTTCTTTGGCGTAACTCTGTTTCCCATCTTCTGGTTCACCGCTTACTTCCAACTCTGGTTCATTCGAATGCCACTTGTGTAGCTCAAACTGTGCTTCTCCAAATACTGCGACGGCCGTCTCTTTCAGTTCGCGTACCTTCTCTGTCGTTTCTCCTCCGGTGAGAACATCGTCTACGTACAGGCTCTTTTTGATTTCCTCCACTGCACTTGGATATCTTCGTTTCATACTCCCTAAGTGTTGCTGTAGTGTTCCGCCTAACAAGAATGGTGACTGGACAAGGCCAAATAAAGCACGGGTGAACCTTAAGACTTCTACATTTGATGTTTCTTTGTCCTTGATCCAGTGGAATCTAAGGGCGTCTCGATCTTCCAGACGGATGCGGACCTGCAAAAACGCCTGCTTGAGGTCACCAGCCAATGCTATGGGTTTCAAACGGTTTCTTACAAGCACATCCCACAGCAGGTTTTGGAGAGGTGGTCCCGTCTCTAAGCAGTCGTTCAGCGACGGACTCATTTCGTTTGATCTCGCTGATGCATCGAATACAATTCGAAGTTTGGCGGATTCTGCTGATTCTCTTACAACAGGCTTATGTGGATGTAGAACTCTCTTCCAACTGGATCTGAATTCACTTTCTCTACGATTCCTTTCGCTAACTGGTCTTGAATGACTTCATCATACTGGGAGAGGAGGTTGGGATCTTTCTGCAGTTTCCTGACGAGGCCTTCCAGTCTTCTCAGACTTCCCTGTTTATTGTTTGGGAGGAGAACGTGTCCATGTTTCCATAGTAATCCCGTTTCATACCATCCTTCGTCACTTTGTCTCAGTTGCTCCTTAAAATCATCGTATACTGATTGTTGATCCCCATCTGGTCTGTCTTGAAGACCTAACACGTCTAGATTGCATAGCTGCTCATAATCAGTAGACGAGGTTCTGGTGAGATAGACGCTCCCCATGTGTGCTTCTTTCCCAGCCGACATCATTGTCCATCCGAGTGAAGTTAGCTCGGCAATTGGTTCTCCAGCTTTACCAATTCTTGGCTTTGTGTCAGTCTTAATCCTGGAGTACTCACTAGCTCCCAATATCAGATGGATAGGTAACTCTGGTTTCTTGTCTTCGTCATTCATGACTACTCCTTGCAGGTGAGGATACTGGTGGATCTTGTCAGCATATCTCGGGTTCGGTATGGTCAATAGAACACTTCTATCTACCTTGCTGACTGATGCGGCAATGTTAAAATCTCCCACAATGTTCGAAATCTTGACATCATACTGTTGGATCTTCTGGTTAGTCGAACACATCATCATGTCAATCCTCTTGTGCTCCACCCTAGCCGGTTGTTTTCCAAGTCGCTTGACCAGAGCTGCTGAGGCGTAAGAACTTCCCGCCCCAGTGTCCAGTAATGCTCGACATTTTATGCCGTCTACATCGACAACCACGACAGGGTAAATGACTGCTCCTTCACCGGTGGCTAGCAACATCTGCTGGGAATCTCTATCACAGATTGATGTGTGGTGTCTACCATTGCATTTTTGACAACTTCTAACGATCCGACATTCAGCAGCCCGGTGCTTAGCGCCAGTGCAGTTGAAACACAATTTCTTCTCGCTGAGGTGCTTCTTCCTTAGTTCCAAGCCCACTATCTTGTCACATTCGACTGATTTGTGTCCGC
>OX393573.1:8437267-8548231 GCA_947652115.1 Blastomussa wellsi
GATTTGTTGTGGTCAGGGGTAGAATCAATTCCCCACCGCTCATCAGCAAAGACACCCTCAAAGAGCTAGGTATGTTACAGATCCGAGAAGATGGCTCTTTCGCCGAGACCAATGACCTGAGAATCCAGGAAGAGTTGCCAGACATCAAGAGTGTCAAGCAAGCTGTAGCACTCAATCCCGAAATCAAAGCAATCACTGATCGATACAGCGATGTATTCGAGGGCATTGGGAAGATACGAGACATCAAGAATGGAAAAGAGTTCTATGCTAAATTCAGCATGAGACCAGAAGCTGCTCCTGTAGCCCAGAAACCAAGACCAGTCGCATATTATTTGCAAGAGCCCTTAAAGAAATGTCTTGAACAGTGTGTAGAAGAGGAGATATTTGAAGAGGTACCTGAAGGTGAACCAGTAACATGGTGCTCTCCATTAGTAGTTCAACCAAAGCCAAAGTTCAGCAGCGTAGATAAGGAAGACCTGGAACCACACATGATTAGGGCCAGTGTAGATCTCAGGATACCCAACCAATTCATGGAGAGACACAGGATAACCCAAGGAACGGTTGTTGAGGACTTTATGTAAGTTCCACGACTGTACCATCTTCTCCAAGTTTGACATGAGGCAGGGTTACCACCAACTGCTTCTTGATCCAGAATCAAGAGAAGTTGCCACCTTCAGCACACCATGGGGGAACCTGCGACCAAAACGTCTAATCTTTGGAGCAAAAGCATCGCAAGATCTCTTTGATGAAGCTATCTACCGAATTTTTGGAGACATACCAAGGTGCCTCAACCAGCGCGATGATATCCTGATAGGAGGGAAAGACATAGAAGAACACAACAAAACATTGGAAGCCGTTCTGCAGAGAGCAACAGATTTTGGTGTCACTTTCAACCCTGAGAAGTGCCAATTCGGAGCGGAAGAAATAGAGTTCTATGGGCACAAGTTCACGAAGAACGGATTAAAACCAAACCCAGAGAAGGTCAGAGCCGTGAAGGAAAGCAGCCCACCAGAATCGAAAGAAGCTGTACGAAGCTTTCTTGGCATGACTGGGTATTTATCAAAGTTCATCCCCAAATACGCATCACTAACCGCATCCTTGAGACAGCTGACCCACAAAGATACGAAGTTCAAATAGGGAGCAGAAGGGAATGAAGCATTTGAGAAGCTCAAAGCAAGCATAACAAGTGAAAGCACAATGGCGTACTTCAACCCAGCAAAAGCTATTGTTGTGAGAGTTGAAGCCAGCTACCACGAAGGACTATCAGCCGGATTATTCCAGGACACAGGCAATGGCCTCCAGCCAGTCCACTTCATTAGCCGCAGCATGACTGACACCGAGAAAAGATACAGTCAGACAGAGAAAGATGCCCTCTCCATACATTGGGCAAAGAACAGATTCAGCATTTACCTTCTGGGAGCGCCAAAATTCAAGATCATCACAGCTCACAAACCATTACTTCCATTTTTTAACAAGGCAGCCATGCGACTCCCACCAAGAATAGAAAAATGGGTAATGGGAATGCAAGATGTTGACTTCGAGCTAATCTATGAGCCTGGAAAGGATGACACCGACCCACTTGACTTTCTGTCGAGACACCCTTTACCAGAAACTGGAAAGGATACCATAGAGAGAGTGATCAAGTACACGGTGACAGCCGAACATGCTGTTGTTGTTGATCACATCAAGGAAGAAACTCTCAAAGACACCCAGCTTCAGAAACTTTCCATCAGAATACTCACTGGAGATTGGGAACAACACAAGAGGACCCAGACATTGCACCATTTTATAGTGTACAGAATGAGTTGTACGTAGTCAATGACCTAATCTTCAGGATGAATCAGATCATTGTCCCAACAAGCCTACAGAGAAAGGTCATCAAGGCAGCACATCACCTGGGACACCTGGGAATGACAAAAACAAAGCAGATGTTAAGAGAAAAGTATTGGTTTCCAACCATGAACAGTATGGTAGAGCAGATCATCGGTCAATGTTACGAATGTTAGGTAACCACGAAGCAGCACAGACAGGAACCCATCAAAGTCACAGACATACCAAAGAAACCCTGGGATGTCATATCTGTAGACTTCAGCGGACCATATCCTGACGGTCATTATAACCTAGTGGCCATTGACAAGAGAACAAGATACCCTGAAGTCATGAAAACTCACTCGACAGCATTCCAGCCGACCATGGAAAAGCTCAAAACCATGTTTGCCACTCATGGGACTCCAAGACAGCTAGAAAGCGATAATGGACCACCATTTAACTCCAGAGAATTTGCCGATTTTGCCAAAAAAGAGGGATTCCACCATCACCGAGTTACCCCAGAACACGCACGTGCTAACGGAGAGGCGGAAAGCTTCATGAAACTACTGAATAAGACTGAGCAGATCGCTCGTCTCAATGGGGGAAAAAGCAGTGTAGCTGTTCAAGAGATGCTAACAGGCTATCGCTCAACACCGCATCCTGCTACTGGCGTGCCACCATATGAAGCCCTAATGAACAGGCAGATCAGAACCAAACTAGATCACCAAGCGAGGGAGTGCAATGAGAATCCCCGTGACACAGCCATCGATAAGCGGGATGAGAAATACAAAGATAAGATCAAACAGAATGCCGAGAACAGGAACACCAAGGAGCACAATTTCTTAGTCGGAGATCATGTCCTGTTGAAACAGAAAAAGAGAAACAAATGGTCTACCGCATTTGAACCAGCATTCTACAGGGTAACTCGAATAGACGGATCAAGCATTGCAGCAAAAAGGATCACAGATGGACGCGAAGTGTACCGTGACGCAAGCCAGTTCAAGATTGCTATCCAGGAAAACACCAGCGAAGAAAATGAAGACCAGGAAGAACAAACGAACCAAGAGGATTGGAGAGAGAAGATTCTACTGAATGCCAACCCTCACTCAGTCCAGGAGGAGACTAAGGAAAGCAGCGCAAAGGAAGCAGCTAAAACCAACACCAGTGACAAAATGGACCGGAGCAAACAACCAGTGCCAGCAGCTACCACCAGACCAAGGCGTGATCGAAAACGTCCAGAGTATTTGAAAGATTTTGTCACCTAAAGACTGTACTGTAACTGTACCTAACACAGAACAGAAAGGACTGTGCTTTAACATAGCATGCCTAGTCTAAGTTAGGACACATGTTTTAAGTTGCGTTGTTTTTCACTTAAGGAAGAGACTATCTCGAAAGAAAAGGAGAAATGTAATATCCAGTCCAGTATTCCGGGATTTGCAACATAGTTCAGTTCGCACATGCGCATTAGCAACACTTTGCATTACCACGTTGTCAGCTCGAGTCGGAGAAGTTTGTTCTATTAAAGCATTGTTTATACTGAGAAGACTAGCGGTTGTTACAAATATTATCAAAAAGTAGGTGTTGTTTAACATATTTTGAGATGCTGTTGTTACTTGTGCAGTATTCTAGTAAGCGACCATGGCTTAGCAATAAAAAAATGAGATATTGACCTTCAGTAATAATGGTTTGTTATCCAAAAGATTCAAGTGTATAGGTTTCTTCATTTACTGTACCTGCAGTGGCTCAATGGTCTCTCCTTCGTGTATACGTAGGTGCAATGGCATAGTAGCTAGTTCATACACTTGACTCCAGTTCAAATGGTCTGACTGAAAAACGGGATTAATTTTGTGAATTCAACATAGTAAGCGATATAGCTCACACCTAGATATTTATTCTACACCCCAATGTTACTTCTCTTTTTATAACGACTGAAAACGGGATTGATTTTGTGAATTCAACATAGTAAGCGATAGCACCCCAATGTTACTTTTGTTTTTATAACGACTGAAAAACGGGATTAATTTTGTGAATTCAGCATGGTAAGAGATACAGCCCATACCTGTATATCTATTCTACACCCCAATTTTACTTTTGTTTTGACAATAACTGGAAAACGGGATTAATATCCACTCTACACCCCCATTTGGTTCAGCTTGTACAAGTTGAGGAAAAATATAATTAATTCCAGTTGTTCCAGGAGCACCCAACGACTTTGTTCTTCACTTTATGTTCCCCAGCGCAAATATTGCTGGCTGGCTGGTAAAATCTTTCAGTATATGTTTTCCCATGGAAGTTGTCATTGCAAAAATACAATTTTGCGCGGGCTGATTGAAACTCGAAAGGGTGACTGAAGAAACTACTTGTTGAGAAGAGAGGAATTCGACGGTTTTCAGTGCCATTTCCACGTGTTTGTTGTTTGTTCTAATTGCTGGCTGGCAAAATAAAAATCATGGATTACGTGTTTGAAAAAAGGAATAGATAAATAATTCTCAGCAACACTCAAGAATACCGTATTGGTCAGGTGGGCACGGTGGCAACCAGGCTGATGCGGAGAAATGCTTTGATATTAGCGTGGTGGAGAAACCTTTTTCTGTGGCAGGTATATGGAATAGTTATCTTAAAACCATCCCATCCAGGGGGGAGTAGAAATACTCTCTGTCGCTTCATGCTACAGAAACCGGGATAAGCTCCGGCCTGATGGGTCACTAGGCCCGACTGCAGACTTACCTTATCTTAAAACCGACGTACAAAAGGGTTTGGGTTTGGCCGCTGGAATGGTGACTACACGAAAAATACTTTGCTGATTACCTCTTCTCTTCCTCGCAACTTCAGTAGCTTAAAACGAAGTTTGCTACTGTTATTAAATCACAAGCTTAAAGCAATCAAATAAGGACTTATAATCTGTAACACAATCCCTGTACTCTTCACTATCGTCTTCATTATCATCATCGTTGTTATTATGTTTCCCAGTTATTCCACGAGCGCACATTGGATATGGAACGGCGGACAGCCAACGAGGCGCGCGAAGGGCTCGTATCCAAAAAATCGCCAGTGGAATAATTAACAAAAATTGAAATATTTTAGCTTCCTGGCTCTTCTCGTTGGCGCGTACTCGTGCAGACACAAGCAGGTTAACGCTTATCATGTTTGTTGAACATTTTTTTTTTGTATTTTAATGATATTTATTGATTTTCCGATTATAGCATACAGTTTAAACATACACTCTAACTTAAGTTAGTACAGAGAAAGAAAGAAAAAATTATAATAATAATTAATTCACACACAGACAAACATATACACACAAACCCCTTCATAACCATCTTTTCACATTGTATAGCATTTAGTTTAGATATTAGCATATGTACAGTAGCGATACAGCATTGCACATTATTTTGTTTTATATTTGCCCCATTTTATATTGTGAGCTGTCAGTTTATTTTTTGATTTGGCAATTATTGTCTCAAGTTGATAAGTCATTTTAATTTTGGAATTAAAAACTCTAATTGAAGGTAAAGAACTACTTTGTCTACAATAATATAAGTATTGTTTGGCAACTAGCAAAACGTGATTTACAAATAATTCATCATCACACCTTACAATGCCAAACATTATATCCTTTTCAGAAAGATTAGCGATTTTAATCCCTTGTTTGTCAAACCATTTTATAACTTCAGCCCAAAAGTTCTTAGAATAACGACAAGATTTAATAAGGTGCTCAAGGGATTCATCCATTTCTCCACAAAAGGAACATGCCGGAGATTGTGCGACTCCAACTTTATATAAAAAAGCATTTGTTACAAGACATCTGTTAAGCAATTTATTCTGAAATTCACGCGACTTTGTATCTAAGGTAACAAGAAAAGGCAAGCTGTAAAACGCTTTCCATTCTAAGGCATCGCCAACAAATCTGGCGTTAAAATTCGACTGAGCAGTCGGTGGGGTGATGATTTTATTTCGAAGTTCCTTATGGACAGTCTTAGAAACCGCTGTTTTTATTAGAACAGTTTGCTTATTTAAGTTTAATTTGATCTCATCGTGTATATTAAAAGGCTCATCCTCCATATAGGAGCTTGCTCTTAAAGCTTCTCGCCATTCAACTGGTAAAGCATCAATTAAAGTCAGAAGTCTAAGTGCATCAAGCAGCGAAATCCTTAGCTCCCTTAGCTCCCTTACTATTAAGAAGTCTAACTTTGTTATTTTTCGACCTACAGAGTGATCGCTTAACTATGAGATTAAACTCAAAGTAATAGACAACAGCACCAACACACCGTCAGGTCTGGAATGTAAGGAATATGTTAAGTACTTAGGTGTTCTGATTGACAACATTTGTCCTGGAAATATCACGTAGACTATATCGCCGTGAAGATTAGTAAAATTGTTAGAGTAATATCTCGTCCAAGACACTTCGTTCCATTCTGTAGTTTGAGAAGCATATATCAGTCCCCCATACTTCCCTACTTGACATATGGTTTGACTGCTTGGGGCTAAGCCGCAATAAATTATTGTTACTTCAAAAACGTGCACTACGTTTGATGTATTTTCTAAATCCAAGATCTCATGCTATTCCTTCTTTTATTTCTTCAAAAATATTACCCATTCACCTGCTGTACTGCTGTACGGCGAAGTAGTCATCCAACACATTATTCCCTGGGAATATTGCGCAGTTATTGACATTTCATAAACGGGGAAATAGTCCAAAAACAATTTTTTTCTCGGGAATTATTTCGCAGTTATTGAAATTGCCTTGACGGCGAAGTAGGCCCAGACACAAAAGGCGGATTTTTTTTTAGGATTTTTAGAGCATCAGGAGATTTTTAGAAATTTTGGGGATTTTTAGAAAAAAATGGGATTTTGGGGGATTTTTAGATGATTTGGAACAAAAATTGTTCTATATTCTTTGCCGTTTTATTTAAAATTCCTATGAAATGAAAATTTTGTCCCATTGTTTACAAAACTTGGTGAGTTGGTGACTGCTAGACTGCAATCCAATTGTGCAGCGGTGTTTCCCATATCTAATACACCCCATCATTCCAAGGGAAGCAAGTTTCAAACATGGCGGAGCCTAGTCTCCTACGCAGCCGTTATTAGGAGATTGCGTTACACTTGTCCCCATTAACGTCTGCTTAACCGAGGCCAACATTCCTTTCCGCCGCTTCGCCAATCAGATTTTACCTACTAAAATCCGGAAAGCCGACCTTCACCTTGACCGCCGCTTAGCCAATCAGATTTTGCCAACTAAAATCCCCACGACGCCTCTCCCGCCGCGAGACACGCGATGAGATGAAACCTGCCAGGGACGATTGATTTTGCTCCAAGTCAGAGATTTCTCTGGTAAATTCATTTTAGATGAAAGCAAGTTCTGAATTTGCGAAGGGAAACTTATTTACTGAAGGAAGAGAGATACACTCCTTAATTTATCAACTGGCTATGGTAAGTCGTTTGTTAGTCTCAGCCTTGCGAAAACTTGTTCTAGTTGCGGAATGGTGTAAGTCAAAGAGGGAGTTGACCCCGCGTTCAAAAGCTGTCGGACAGCCAAGAAGCTAGTTCCTTACTCGAGAACTTTTATACTTCTTGGAATATCATTGTTGCAAAGACGCCCCAAAAATTAGTGTCTCGTGCAGTGAAATCTACATTTGTTGTTTGTTTCACACAACGGGGCCGGAAATGACTTTGAAATAAAACAACTCAATGCAGAAAGAGCAGTACATTTATATTTCTAAATATTTGGTCAGGATCGATTCCTTTTATTCAGGTTTTTAGTAAACATTTTGCAGTGAAAAATGCCACTCTTATTAGGTAATATGTGGCATCAAATAATAAGGGAAGGAGGTTGGGGTTGTTATACAAGTTTCTATTACTTGTATTAGCAATACGCTATAGGCATGTTGCCCAGGGCTGTGCTTGCCTAGTTCCAGCTTTTTCCCAGGCCTTCATGGTATTGTGTGACATCAGTACTAATTGTGTTGAAATGGTTGAGGTCTAAATTGAGGTCTAGAAACTAGACATGGGCTTTGTGAGATAATAACTGGAATACAATATTCAACCTGAAAATACAAATAGACAGTTTATGGAAACTAATCATCAAGAAACCCAATCAGAGACAGTGTTTTATTTATATTACAATTAAATGCTATTTTATTCTGTATGTAGTCTCTCATTGAAACAAATATACATCCTTGTTTTGTATAAGATGCTTTACTGACATAAGTCCAAACTTGTGTTACAGTTTTATCAAAAAGTGTTATATACTGCCCATCTGTCTAAAGATGTAATTATTTACTACATAAACTATTTTTAGTCAGATGACCCAGGCTATAATGTTGTGTCCATTTTGTAGACTGTGCAGCAGATCTCCGAGATGCTCTAAGGAAATGGTCCAGCCAAAGCCTGGACGTCATATTTACTGTACTGAAGTATGCAAAATGTTGGATGTGGCGTGGAAAATTGTTCCAACAGAATGGCAAGTGAGCTTGTGCTCAAAGCTTTCAAGGATGCAGACACACCAGTGACTAGAAAAAGAGTCAAGGCAGCTGGGCAGGATTCGAGGAACCACTGACCACTCAGTATTTAGCTTGCAACTGCTGTTAATTCTCTGCAAAATTGTGGCAGCTGTTATTCTTATCAGCAGGTTTTGGGCGACCTTAAAAACTGATCATGCAGAAGTAATAAATTACATATAAATGTTGTTCTGTTGCCTTATTTATTTTCAATGGGCAAGTAAAAGTATCCCAAATGGCATACTTGCCCAGCTGACGACAAATCTCAGTCATTGATTATTGACAAACTTATAAAAAAACTTGGGCATTAACCTGCCATTGTAAACCACACATCTGTACAGAATGGCAGGGATGTAGCTAAGAAATTACCAAGCCAGCTCAACAAGGTAAGCCGGCTTTTCTGACCATTATACCTGGAAAATTTCTTCGAGTCTTTGTTTTCTAGTGAAATTTAAAGTGCCTATGAAATGAAAACCAAGTTAACCTTATTTGAAAGGCATTTTAAAATGATTAAGAATGGCGTTTTCCTTTCTGCGATATCTTCTCTTGTTCCAGAGATACTCAAGTTTTTGTATTGTGCAAATTAGATGACTCATGACGTCACAAGGTTAGAGAATTGCATATTTGTTATGAAAGCGAACAACCAGTTAGAGAATTGCGTTAAAAAGAAATTATTTTCCCCGCACATTATACGATGGCTGAGCAAGCAACGTGGCAGGATTTAGAACAAGCACTCGCGGAAATTGATTTTGAAAAACTGTTAGAACAAATAAAACCCGAAATTCGGAATGTGTTTGATGAACGCATACCCCCGGAAGCCCTAGAGCGTCTGCCCGAACCTCTGCTTCCAAAACCCTACAGGCCCAGAGCACCCCCAAGGCAAAAAAGAGGGACAACAAACAACATTCTAAAAATGTTTGATCCAGTCCCTGCCCAGAAAGTCAAATCGAAAGAGAACTACCGTCAATCTCTTGCATGGTTCCTTACCGAACCAGAGGCTGAGGGAACGGAAGCAGGGCGACGATTTATTAGATGGACGGTCAAAGGGCAGACCAAAAACCTCACAGAATTTTTCATGAAAAAGATTCGAGAGGGCGTTGATACATCGGTGTATGTGAGGCACGACTATTCTTATTGGCTGCAAAACGTCGACGATGGAACGCTGATCTTGTTTTATAAAAATTCAGGAGGGTCACCTTGGATAAGTGAACTTTCTGAAGCAGAAAAATGGTTGCATGAAAAGGAAGAGGGGCGTCTACAAGTTGATGACATCGAAAGACCGGAGACAAATTGGGTGTTCAGGGGCTTTTCAGATGTCTTTGTCAAGGTTGTGCTTGACCGCCAGCCTTTGTTGGGCACAGGCCCCTTGCCAGACTGGTTGCGCAACCTTGCTCGTGGGCGTGCTGGGACAATGGTGGCGCTGGACACCTACCATGATAATTTGTGGCTCTGGCGCTGCATTGCTGTGCATCGAGGAGCCCGGCCTGATCGAACTACAGCAGCAGCCCATGAGCTTCTCAAGAGTTTCTTCAATTTCGCAACCGCTCCAAACGACATGCCAAAAACATCCCTTGACGACAGGCATCTAAACGAAGAAGTCGATTTTTGGGAGTGGCTCGGCATCAAAGTTTATCAGCCTGAGCTGGGAGAATTCGGCGAAGTGGTTTGGCATCTTAGAAGAAACCCGCCGGTCAAACTGACAAACATTCTGACAATCGGCATTTACGAGGGGCACGCCTTTTTGATAAAAAACATTGCAAAACTTGCGAAAAATTATGCGTGTGTTCATTGTAGTGCGAGATTCACACAAGCTGGCAATCTTCAACGGCATACGCAAACGTGCGCCCAAGGGAATACGATTATCTTTTGCCCGGGTGAAAAAGTCTAAGCCACGCAGACAGCATTCGAAAAGACTTTCTATAAAAAAAATCGTGCTTCCCCAGAATCGCTGCGGTGGCTAGACCGAGAAGCCAAGCGGCGGAAAATCGACATCCACCACGCAATGTGTGGGCACGTAGGCGAGAGGATGGTTGAGGGGGCGCCGGTCGACGGTTACCACCGAGAAACGAAGACCGTGTTTCAATATCACGGCTGCTACTGGCACGGTTGCCGAAAATGTTACCCACACGATCGAGACAAAATCATCGCCCGTTTCGACCAAACGCGCGAAGACAGGTGGAACGCGAACTCTCCGGGAGGCAGGCTTCCGCGTAATCGAGGCTTGGGCGTGTCAAGTTGGGGAAATCGACGGCGACCGCCCGCAGGCCAAAACAAAAAGCTATCCGCACGCAATCTTGTACGATTTCGAGGCGTACGGCGACTCCAACCAGCGGAAGGAGCTAACATCCATGCTTAAGATCGAGAACGCACACGTGCCAATCTCGGTGAGCATCGGCGACACACTCGAGAGAGATCCAACCAACATCTGTGAAAGAGACCCCGCAGAGCTGGTCCGCAAATTTCTGGAAGAGCTGAACAGACGCGGAAAAAACATCCGGACCCAAGTCCGGGCGGAGTTTGTGCCAGAAGACGTCTGCATGTTGACGAAAAAGCAGTGGCAAAAACTTGATGAATGGTGCAACCAGGTGCCTGTCGTCGGTTTCAACTCGAGCAGCTGCGATCTGAACCTGATCAAAAGCCACTTTGCAGAACAACTAGCCGACACAACCGGCAAAGTCAGAGTGGCGAAAAAAGGAAAAAAGATAATGTTCTTGTTGACCTGGGGCTTTCGTTTCCTCGACATAATAAACTATCTTGGCCCGGGGACCAGCTACGAAAGGTGGGTCCGAGCCTACGGATGCACACTGCAGAAATCGTGGTTTCCGTACGAGTTGTTCGATGCGCCCCAAAAGCTCGACTATCCAGGGCTCCCAGGCTACCCAGCGTGGTCCTCACGTCTAAAGGGCGAGCATGTGCTCTCGAGAGACGAATGGGAGGGGTGCAAGCGCCTGTTCGAAGAAAAAGGCATGCGCACTTTCGCGGACTGGCTGCGCTACTACAACAATCTCGACGTGGCACCTGGCCTCTTGGCTTTGGAAAAGATGCGGACCTTCTACACTGAAAAAGGAATCGACATCTTGAAAGACGCGGTCAGCATCCCGGGGGTGAGTTTGCACTACTTACTCCGGGGAACGGTCGAGAAGGGCGCGGAGCTGTACAGTCCAGGGAAAGAAGCGTACGAGATGTTGAAAGGCGCTGTGGTCGGAGGCCCGAGCCTCGTGTTCACACGTTACCACGAAGTCGGGGTGACAAAGATAAGATCGCACCAATACGAAGATGCTCGACTTTGCAAAAAGATTTTGGGTTACGACGCCAACGCCCTCTATCTTTCAACGATGTTGAGAGAGATGCCTTCCGGGAAGGGAAAGGTCACCCACTACGCCGAAGACGACGAGTCCCAAAAGGTGTCGGAGGTGCCAGAGCTAACACGCAGGCTCAAACAAGGGAAATGGTTCGGATTTGCCGAAGTCGACATAGAGATTCCGGAGAACCTGCGCCCAAAGTTCGAAGAAATGTGTCCGTTCTTCTTCATCAAAAAGGTGCCGGACGAAGTTGTCCCGAAGCATATGTTCGAATACTTGCGCAAAACAGGCAGAGATCGTGGGGACGGGGAAAAACTCGTGGGTGCCCTGTCCGCAGGGAGACTGTTGCTGTACGCCCCTCTGCTGCGTTGGTACGTTGACCACGAGGCGGTTATTACACGCATCCACCGGACAATCAACTACCAGCCGGGCAAGATCTTTCCATGGTTCGAGGAAGAGGTCACCGAGGCGCGGCGGACAGGAGACGTGGAAAAAAGCAAGGCGCTGCTGGCGGACGTTTTCAAGCTGCTAGGGAACAGCGGATACGGAAAGCTCATCGAAGCGTTGGAGCGGCAGACAAGCGTAATTTACACCAAAGATGAGAAGGTGGTCGACAGAGCCCTGCGAAGCGCGTTTTTCTCTGACCTCGATGAGATCGGGCAGGCGTATGAGCTGGAAAGCCGCAAGCTAAGGATCACAATCAGGCGGCCGTTTCAGGTGGGGATCGCTGTGTACTAACTGGCCAAGCTGCGGATGCTTGAATTCTACTACGACTTCCTCGACAGGTATTTCCACAGAAAAGATTTTGAGCTGATCGAGATGGACACAGACAGCAACTACATGGCCATCTCCGGGGAGCGTCTCGAGGATCTTGTCAGGCCAGAGCTGCAAGCGGAATTCGAGACGCAGAAGAAGCAGTGGCTGGCTTGGGACAAATGGAGCGGCCGCACGCCCGGGCTCTTCAAACTCGAGTGCGAGGGCAGCCGGATGATCGCGCTCTGCTGAAAGTGTTATTTCGTCGACGAACCGGGCAAAAAAAGAAGTTCAGCACAAAAGGGATGTCAAATAAGCAAAACGCGATAACCTGGCAGCGTTTCAAGGCAGCTTTGGAAGGAAGCAAGGACATGGCAACAAACAGAGGTTTCAGGATGCGGGACGGCCGGATGGTCACTTATGAGTAGCAGAAACTGGGGCTGAGCGCTTATAACGACAAAAGGTGGGTGCTGCCCGACGGGATACACACTGAACCAACCGAATTTCACATTTAGGAGACGTCAGACGGAGGAAGAGTGGTGTGTGGAGGGACAACCATGAGCTCTTCACGCACAAAACCGCGCTTGGGCCCGACGTGCAAATAGTAAAGAACGGGTTGATTTGGTTTGATCCTAACTCAAAGACCAGATCGGATCTGTGGCCCTTCTTGCACCCCCTTCCAACTATCCCGGATAGTAGAGATAGCGAGCTTGTTCAAAGCGGCAACAACTGCAGGAAGTCTTTTCACTCACGCAGTGGACCGCTGACCTTCAGGGAGACGCATTTCCACGGCGTACTGATGCCCGAACAAGCGTTCGGCAAGGGTGCGATTGAAACGTTCAACAATGGCCTGGTCGCGGTGAATGTCAACGCGTCCGGGCCGGATATTTTCTTGTGCTTTTCAATTTCTTTTGAGATGGCGCCCATGAATTCGCGCCCGGGATCCAACTGCAGCAGTTGAGGCCATTTTAAAGGCCCGCGCTTGTAAATCTTCTGAAAGGCCTGGGCGACCTCATCAGAATTTTTCGAAGTCAAGGGTTCGGCCTCTTTGTAGCGGCTGGCCACGTCGACGACGGTCAGCGCGTATTTGAAAACTTTGCGCCCGCGGGGCAGTTTGTCGTGTGGCAGAAAAAGAAGGTCCGCCTGGTGGACCGGGTTGGGTGTGGGCACGTCGAATTTTGGCCGAGGAATGTGCCTCGGAGCGGGCAGGTATATCTGCCAGAGGGCTTGGTTTACCAGCCACTTTTTTGCCGCGTCTTCTGGCACCTTGGCGGCCTTGGATAATTTTTTAACAGCGGCGAGGCCTTTCCAATAGCCCCCCAGGCCGTACTATATCTTTTCGAGTTTGGCATCCATCACTAAAAAAGAGAAAAAAGTTTAAAGGAACCGGAAGGCTGCGTAGCCCAGAGCGAGCGCCCCCGCGATTACGAACGCGAGTTCACCCCTTTTCTGCTGCTCGCTTGGCTGATAGTAATCAGAGAACTTGGGCTCTTTGGGAGGTGCCAGCCGTTCTTCAGGGTGCGCCCTGTTGTAGAGTTTGAAGGCGTAGTCAGTGTTGGTGAAGTTCTGCTTGGCCTCCTCCTTTATTTGTGCGTTTGTCGCAATCCAGTCGAGAAGTTTGGTGCGGTCACGCGCGTATTTTGCGTACGCAGCTTGGTACGCCTCGAGAGCTTTATCATGGCGCACTTTTTCTTCTAGCGCTGCTTTGTCACCGCCCCCAAAAGCCCTCGCGAGATAATTACGGTCGATTAAAGCCGCTGCGTTCAACACAGCCCCGCCAACCATAATCGCGACACTTGCCATTTTTTTCTTATATATATTTTTTCAAATGTTGGTTGGAAGGATTTTCAGGCGTTGGTGGGAAGGATTTTCTGGTCCTCCAGGTACTTTTTGAGCGCAACGCTCCCCGTCATGACAGCTGTGAACAATGCGTAGTTTTCGATAGAATTAGAAGGGTCACCTCTAAAACTTTTCTTGAACGTTTTTTTGGCCACCCAGCCTATGCCAGCAGCGAGGCCGGTAAGGGTGCCGGCATCCATGACGGTTTTGACGAGCTTGTTGTCTGACATGTTGATTATAGATAAGAGAAAAAGTATTTAATTGAAAATTTTTTCTCGCCTTCAACTATTGGTCTTCAAGATGTTTTTGATCATCCTCATCTTCCTCTTTTTTTCCTTTCCCACGTTATCAGGATTTTTGCATAACCAAATGATAGTTCTAACGCAACTGTTCGTGAACGTCACCCAAAATAAGCCAATACCTGCAACTGCTACGCCTTTGATTATTGACTGGTTGAAGCTTGGTACTTTCCGCATTTTGTCAACACCAAACATTGTTCAAATCTCTAGTCCATTGGGCGAATGCCTTTTTTGGGTGGCGTTGCAGATGCGAGTGCAGATGCGGGTGCAGGTGCAGGTGCTTCCGGTGCAGATGCCGGTGCCTGTGCCTTTCTTAAAAAAGCTCGGATGTCTTCACGCTTGACATAGGTTGTGACAAGTGTAGCGCCGATTCCAATAATAGTGATCCATTGGTTTGTGCTGAGAACATTTTGAAAACTTTTGGAATCGGTCGGTGGTGCGGTCTCTGGAACCGGCGGAGCAGGTGCAGATTGTTTTGATATTATGACAGAAGCCTCGGCTACGGCTCTTTTCTGCGCTTCACGGGCCAACCGTATTCTTTCAGCAACCATTTTGCCAGCAGCTACCCGCTTGGGATTTTTGGCAGGCTTGTTGCCGGAGTTTGTGAAGTTGCCTGTGAGACTGGAGCGGTCGGTTGCTGTTCTTCAGACATCTGTGCTTGAGCGGTCGGTTGCTGTTCTTTAGACATGGTTGAAACAAAATATATTTAATTGAGAAAAATAATTTTTTGTGAGGAATTGTCGACTATTTCTGTGTTATTATTCAATAGTTGGTGAATTTTGCACACCAATTTCTTCCGCTTCTCCTTTGTGCTTCAAAAGCTCATTTAAAACAAGCTGTTTTGCGATGATCAGCGCCGCGTTGGTAACAGCAAGATAACGGCCGCACTTTAAAGCCATGTTGCCGGCCAGGTTGGAGAGCTCTTTGTTTTTTTTTTTTTTTTATTTTATTTTTTTTTATTGAAAACACAACAAACATATACAATACTGACAATAATTACTTACTTACATTAGTTGATTTTAAGTACATAGTTACATTAATTGTTAATACAAAATTAAGTTACTAATATACATAAAGACAGCTAAACACAGAGTAACCACAGCTTTGAAAAGATGGGTCTAATATCGAGTTCCTGATAAGGGTTTACAAGATGGAAAGTTGTGAGTTCAGAGCAATTGCTGATATGTAAGATTGCATTAAGCAATTGTCTAGGCAATCAAAGGTTTCCACTTATTTGTAAAATCCTTACTGGAGAGTGTTTGTTTCTCCAAACGTGCATGGTAATATATAATCTTAATAACGGCTGAAAGCTGTGGTAACGTCTGCTGCAATTTGCAAGTATATAAATAATATCGTACAATTAAGGAGCACAAGTCAAGCAGAATGGAGCAGGATTCTGTGTTGAAACCTAATGCAATACAGTGATTGATTTCTTCATTTTTGGTGAGTACTCCATGAGAAATAAACCAGGCATTCAAAGCCCGCCATATATTCTGTGATATAGGGCAGCTCCAGAAAAGATGATAAAGCGTTTCTTTGTCTGACTTGCAAAAGGTGCAGAGGTCATCTTCCGTTATCCTAATCTGTTTTAAGAAGGCGTTTGTTGCTATTCTACGATGATTGAATTTAAATTGGAAATTTCTAAGTTTTGAGCTCTTGGTACAAGAGAAAGGCTTAATATAAATCTTTTGCCAGGTACTGGAGTCTATTTCTCTTAAATTACAGTCTGTAGCCCACTTGGCTTGACTTTTATCTGGTTTAGTTTGTACTGTAGCCACCAGAGTTTGGTAAATTGTTCTACTAACTTTATTACAGGTTGCAATTTTCTCATACCATTCGTTTTCTACGCCCTGAACATCAATAGCCTGTTGCTGATTAATACTTTTTCGAATTTTACTTAATGCTGTTGTTATACCATAGTACTCAATAAAGGATGTTTTAATATTATATAGTGCTAGAAAGTCTGTGTATCCTAAGAACAAGTTGTTTTCAGTGATCTGCTTTACTTTGTTAATACCTTTATGAATCCAGGATTTGTAATTAACCGGTTTGTTTCCTACTCGTATCAAAGAATTGTTCCACAAATCCATTTCGAGGAAATCATTAAACGAAGAAGGACTGTTCTTAAAACTGATATCTGACCAAATTTCAAGAAGTTCTCTTAAAAAGATATCTTGTATATTCATTTCTCGTATATCCTTTTTATGTAGGTTACATTTGAAGGCATTGTGTATACCTAGCTTACGAAATGTAGCAAAGAAAAGTTTTTTCCATTTACCATTGTTACTCAAGTCTATATATTTCTTTATCCACGTTATCTTTAATGATTGGTTAAAAGTCACTATGTCTATCATTCTGGCACCTCCTTCTTTGTAGTCATTTATCATTATTGAGCGTTTAATCTTGTCGCCTTTACCGTCCCATAGAAATTTATAGAGTAAAGTGTTAATATCTTTCAGAGCACTATGGTGTGTTGGAAGAGGCGTCAAAATATAAACAAGTTGAGATACTAAGAACGCCTTGATGATTGTTATTTTCCCGAACATAGTTAAACGCCGCACTGCCCAGTTTTCAGTAATGTCCCTTATTTTCTCCGTTTTTTCTTTATAGTTTAGCGCTAAGGATTTTGTGCTGTTTACAGAGAACCACACACCCAAGGCTTTAACTGAATCTTTGGCCCATTTTAGATTTCTTTCAGGAAACAGAGCTTGTTCGTTGTTGCTTAAAGCTCCGATCCAGAGAGCTTCAGTTTTTCCGCTATTCATCTTTAAACCAGAAATGTTATAGAAAGCGTCTAGCATGAGCAACGAGGCCTCTAAGGATTTTTTGGTACCGTTTAGTATCAGAGTAGTGTCATCCGCGTATTGGCTTATTTTCACCTCTGCATCTTCTACTAAAATTCCTTTTATGCCTTTGTTGTTCCGCATAGCATTGGCAAGTATCTCGGCACAGATAATAAATATATATGGGGAGAGAGGACATCCTTGTCTAACCCCTCTACCTAGACCAAAAAATTCCGATGCCCAACCATTATTCAGTACATTACTTTGAATGTCATTGTAGAAAAGTTCGATCCATTTTATTAAAGATGGGCCAAAATTATAAAATTGAAAGGTCCTTTTGACAAAGGACCACTCTAAGGTATCAAATGCTTTTTCAAAGTCTACGAATAACAAAAGACCCGGTATTTGTTCTGTTTCTGCGTATCTTATGATACCTTCTATCAGCCGAATGTTTTCATTTATTGACCTCCCTTTAAGGAATCCTGTTTGGTCATTGCTAATTACTTTCGGTAAAGCAGCTTTTAGTCTGTTCGCAATGGCCTTTGAAGCAATCTTGTAATCTGTGTTTAAAAGAGTTAAAGGTCTCCAATTTTTTAATTCACTCAGTATACTGTTTTTCTTAGGAATAAGTTTAATTGTTCCTCTTCTTTGCGAAATTGAAAGTTTTCCATATCTATAGGAACAGTTAATTGCTTTGATAAAAGCAGTTGATATATCTTTCCAAAAAACTTTGTAGAATTCAGCCGGTAGGCCGTCGTTCCCAGGAGATTTGTCATTTTTCATTTTTTGCAACGCCTCCAGGCATTCTTTTTCAGTGAGAAGTCCTTCACAGGAGTGCGACTCTTCAGCAGTTAGTTTTTCCTGGTGGCCTGAAGTGGGGAAAAATAATTCGCTCTGATTTTGGTCGATTCCTGGATTAGTTGATGTATATAGAGTTTGATAGAAGCGCTTGCACTCCTTAAGTATGTCTTCGTCTTTTGTAAGCGTCCCTTCTAAAGTTTCAAGCTGTCCAATAATGTTTTGTTTGTAATGTCGTTTCTCTAGGTTCAAAAAATATTTATTGTTTTTTTCGCTTTTTCGCCTTCATTACACCATCTTGCCTTGCTTCTTATAATAGTTCCTTTTGTTTTGTATTCATTGATGAGTTCAAACTCGCGCTTTTTATTGTCAAGAGACTCGCTTGCTTTGCTTTTTTCGTGCGACGAAGTGTTTTCGCTTTCTAAAATTTTCGTTAGTTGGGTAATTTCGCTTTCTAGTTTGGCTTCCTGGTTCTTCATAAGTGTTTTCTTTCTCTTGGCATATCTAATAGAGCTTTCCCGCACTTTCAGCTTGATCATTTCCCAAAGAAGCGGATCATCAACATTGTTATCGTTCTCGTATTCTTTTTGTACCGCTGCGATAGTTGATTTTATCCATTCAATGTATTCAATTTCGCTTAACAAGGAGGTGTTAAGTTTCCAGTAACCTGGTCCCCTTGGATTGACATGTAAATTTATTGAAAGCGTGATCAGAGAATGATCTGTTTTGTATCCTGGTTTGATGTCAGTGTTTTTGACATATGTGCTTAAACCTTGGTTTATCAAAAAATAATCCAATCTGCAATGTATTTCGGGATTTTTTTGTCTCCATGTAAATCTGTTATCATCAGGATGCATATCTCGCCATATATCGGTCAAGTCTAGGTTAAGTGCGGCTTCGCTTAATTTTTGTGCGGCTTTGCTATGGGTTTTGGGTTTGCCCCCTTTCTTATCCTTTTTTAGATCCTGAACCAAATTGAAGTCTCCGCCAAAAATAATGTCATCACAAGTAAAATCTAATAAGAGATCAATAACTTTTTGTATAAAATCAGGGTCATCCTTGTTCGGAGCATAAATGTTGATCAGCGTTAAGATTTTTTCGTTTGTTTTTATGTCAACTATGGCGAATCTTCCATCTGGATCGGAGCGTTGTTTGAGAATTTGAAAAGAAAAGTTATTGTTAAATAGAATGCAAACTCCTGCTTTGGAGCTGGAACAGTTGCTAAATATTGCGTTATAGCCCCATTCATTGGTCCATAATTTCGAGGTTTGTTCAGTTGAGTGAACTTCTTGAAGGAAATAAACAGAATATTTTTTGTTACGTAGCCATCTAAAGGTTTCACGACGTTTAGTGTCGTCTACTAAGCCTCTTACATTCAGCGAGCATATTGTAAACTCAGTCATATCACAAAGATGTAGAAAAAGCTGTGTGTACAAAACCCATTACTGTAATACTGTGATAATAGGCCCAACTAAACTGGATATCAACATAATTGCTGTCTAACACACAAGAACAAGTAAGTAAACAAAAATAACAATAAAACTTTAACCGCTGTGAAATTTTTACAAGTGTAATGCGGTAACTTGACCCACTACTGTTCTACAGTTGAATATTTGCCGTTAAAACATCTTACCGGAATGTCACAACATCTCACTCTTGCTGCTCTTCGTATTCTTCATCATCGGCTTCAGGAGCGTTAAATTCCTCAGGAATATTTTCCTTTGTGTACTTTTGATTGTCCACATGTAGTATTCGCCCCACCACTTTCGCACTTTTTCCAATACCTCTTGCTTTAAACATGGCTTTAATTAAAGCTCTGCGTTCTTCTTGAATGGCTTTTGCATAATCCGCAGTAATGTAAGCATCAGGAAACCTTTCACTTTGTTGAAGCTTCTTTTTCTTTTGGAAAACTGCATCACGATCTTCGCGACAAACAAATCTTACTATAATCGGCCGCGGTCGGCTTCCATTTCTCCTCTTACCAATCCTGTGCACGGCATGAAAGGACATTTTGGACGTGTCCACATTCATTTCATTGTTTAAGATGTCGAGAATTGTTTCCTTTGTTGTGGTTGTCGAGCTACTCTCGTTTTGTACTTCAGGGATGTTATTAAATTTCAGATTTTCCCTTCTTGAGTAGTTTTCCAGCTCAATATTTCTCTCTTTTTCTTGCTGCAGTTGTTTGTATGTTTCCAAGAGCTTTGTATTTGTCGCATGTAGTTCTTCTCTGAGCTTATCAGTCTCTTCCAGTTGAAGTGCTTTGGCGGCGCTTATATCTTCTTTCATGTCGTCGATAGTGGACCAGACTTCTTGTACGCTCTTTTCGACCTCGCTCGTTATTCTCCTAACTTCTTCCAGTTCTTCTTTAATGTCCAGTCTTAAGCAGCTGATTTCCTCATGGAGTTTGCTGAAATTTTCTCTGTTCTCTTTGACTAGGTTTTGCAACAAAACTTTTAGATTTGCCGCGTCCTCTGGATCTGACATCGTTCTTGGTTTCTTGGTGTCAATAGCTGCTTCCGTTGAACTCGAGCTAGAGTTTCTTTCGCCTCTTTTGTTTTTGGACATTCCACGCTTCACTTTTACTTTTCTTTTCCAGGTTTTGAACGGCAAAAAGCTGGTTAGAAAGGGTCAATTCCGCGTTAGAAGCTTAGCTTCTCGAAAAGCGTGCGTCCGCCATAGCGTCCGTCCGTCCGATGTAGTTCTTTTTGATAAGCATCGATGTCATCTACGTCAACGATCATTCCGACCCCTTTGGTCACAAGAAAAGTGAAGCTGTCGATCAAGCTGTCAGTTGTCTTTGACGTAGGTCTCGTACCGTTTGGTGTATTTCTCAACATCTTTGTCGGAGAGGCGCTTCACCTGCTCGTGTGTTAACTGCACCCCGATGGCCTCTTCGGCTTTTCCTGTCGACACCAGCACGGCCAGCTGCCTGCTCACGAAGAGCAGGAATATCAGGCCCGGGCGCGGAGCCTGCCACAACAACAGCTGGCCCGCTCAACGGCTCGGCTTCCAGCAGGTTCATAACTTCCGCGATTGCATACTCTTCAGCCATTTTTATATACAACTTTCATTTTTTAAATTCAAAATAACTCCGTAGGGGTGCCGAAGCGAGAACACGAGATGCGCGAACTTTCGAGCTATAAGCTTTGAAAGAAGACCTTTGTACTCATCCTGGGAGAGTTCCCCGGCGTAATCATCAAAGATGGCTTTCAAAGTCTTGCCCGCGGGGGTGTAAAAGAGAACGATCGCGGCCACGTTCTCCCGGAAGGAGGCTGTTATGCTGGTCATCTTCTGCGTCAGCACCCAAACGCTGATGCCAATATGTCGGGCAGAAAAGGCAAGATTTACCAGCTGGCCTTTGCGCCCTTTCACATCTTTCGAGGCTGAACAGTCATCGAGGATTATGAGCGCGTTGGTGACCTCGAAAAGCCAGGTGACGAGCTTCAACCAAATTTCCACCCCGTGGTGCGCGCATATTATCACAAACATTCCCGGGTCCTCTTCACCAATTCGGTGGTAGGTTTTGATGTGCGCGAACGTCGGGCAGATCAACACGATGTTGTCGAACTTGCCACGAAAAGGTCAATAGGGCTGGTCCACCACAAACTGCGATTTGCCTGAATTCGTCGGACTCACGATCAACGCGATGAACGGGATGTTGCTTGCATTCATTTCTATATCAGTATTTCACAGATTTCAATTGTTGCTCCACTATGTTCATGTGCGAGTCGGATATAACAAAGACGTAGCAGTTCACATTGCCTCCTCCGCTTGCCTTCCTCTCGAGCTCAAGCTGTACCCCGTCTTGTGTGTTTACGAGGCGCGCGCCGCCGCCGTGCAGCGACTGATCTGCCATGGAGCGCAGATCGATTGAAAGCCCGAACTTGTCATCGCTGTAGAACTTTGTCATATTCATGTGGGGCGTTTTTTTCTGTGGAAAGAAGCGACGGACCATCTCCCACATGTCCCTGTATAAGACGCCGTTGTTGTACAGCATGTTAGGCGAGCCGTTCACCTTTGACGCTGACTTTCGAGAGGCCGGGGTTGAAGAACTTTTCTGTATCTCTGGCCCCTTGAGCGTAAGGCTTGATGAACAGGAGAAGGATTGCTTTCATGGACCTTCTCTGGGGGTTGACTCTGAGGTTTATCCTTTCCTTGTTTTTTGCGAAGGGGTGCATCTGATAAAGCTGGACGTGATCGTACAAGAATTAATTGCCAGAGAAATAAACACTGCGCGCCAGAGCCGGGCTTCTCATCATTTCGTACTCGAGCTGGATGTCTGTCAGCTTGTATTTCAGTTTCGTAGGGTCAGAGCCTTTGACAACCTGAAAGGCCGGTGCAAGGGTCGGCTGAAACACGAGGTCGTGGTAAAGAGCTTGGGGGTAAAAGACTCCGTGGTCGGTGAGGATCTGGCGGTCCAGTCTGATTCGGTATTTTGTGCCAAAAACTTCGGAGGGCGCGTTTTCCGCGTCGACGCCCGAGGTTTTCTTATCCTCAGCGTTTGAGCGGATCTTGCAGAGGTCCTCGCTTTGAATTCCATCAAGCAGCCTGTTGTCCCGCTCCTCCTTCGAGAGGAAAAGGTCCTCCCAGGTCTTGAAGATTTCATACCCCACGGGGTCCTGCAGTACTTCGCCCCCGTACTTCACAACAAGCTTGTCGACCAGAGCGCGCCCGACGTTTTGAACGAGGAAGTTGTTGGGTTCCCCTCCAGTCAAGTCGATGTTGAAAAGCAGTGCGAGCGAGTCGGGCACGAGGACCTCATTCAGCTTGGGCACAGAAACATTCAGGGTCTCGCTGGGGTTAGCGTCGCTACGATCAAAGGTGATGCGCTTTACTGCACGCTCGAATTTCTCCGCGTTGAGAAGTTTCTCTTTGTGCGTTGGCCGAAGATTTGCTTGCACCGCCATTTGGTCTATATTAAACAGAAAAATATTTTTGTTTAAATAAACAATGGCGGAAGGTGGTTTTGAAAACCCTGCTTTTGACCCACAACCTTTGGCCACGAAAACCCTGAACTTGGCAACGATGGCGATGACGATGAACAAGAGGGCAATTCAACCCAACCATTTCAGACTCAGCCTGTCTCTGCATCGACACCCTATCATGGTAGCGAAGAAATTGAAATGGTAACAAGGCTTCACGAACAGAGCGGGCTGCATGATACTTCTTACACCGAGGAAACTCCATTGGTGGGCAGCAGTGAACAAGCTTGGATTGCTGCAAAAGAGCAATTTCCGAACATGAGCTCAAGCAAGCTTGAGATCTTTTACAGCCCAAAAAACGGAAGGCTTCAAGTTTAAATGTTTGGCGCTGGAAAAAAGACATATGACATATTTACCACAAAAAGGGGTACAAAACAAAAGCATCTAAATCCAAGCCTTATCAAAGAAATAAAAACTGCACTCGGAAAGTCCATTTTTGAATTAAAGGAAGCCGTTCAACAAGATCTGGCTGAAAAAGAAAAAGAACTGGAAAAATCTGTATCTATGGCTAAAGAACGAGAAAAAGTTAAAAATGCCATGGAAGAAATCAGAAACAGAATGAGAGGAATTGATGAACAGAGAGCTGCTCTTGAAGATACACATGGTCCTTTGGATGAAAAAGAAATTAAAAAACTGAAACAGGAGAAAAAAGACCTTGCAAAAGAACATCAAGATAAAAGAAAGCAACTGGAATAAATCAACAAAACAGCAAAACAGGCGCCAAAATTAAAAGAAGATATTCAGAAGCTCACAGAAGAAAATGCCAGGTTAAATAAAAACATAAGTGAACTTCAAGAAAAAATTGCCACAGAAACCCTCAACAACCTGAAAGTTCAAAAAGAAGAACTGGAACGCCAAAATGAAGAAGACAGGGAGATCGTCAAGGATGAGAATGCCTCACCATCTGACAGAGAAGCAGCAGAAGGCCGAGTGGCGCAGCGTCTCGAAGAGATCAACCAGGTTGACACAGATTGAGGAAATAGAACGAGAGAAGCCTCTTCGAGAAAGGGTCAAAGAGATCTTCAAAAAATACGGCGTGACAGTTACGGCAATCTTGCTTGCTGCTGGTGCCACGATTGGTGCTGTTGTTGGGGCCATTAACAACTCGCTGAAAGCCACCGGCAAAGGATTTGGAAATGGCTTAAAAGAGATTGGCAAAAAACTTGCTGGAATTCTTCCCGGTTTGATTGGCTCGATTGTTTCTTTCCTCTTCAAAGCTGCCGGGGAGGTCGTCTCTTTTTTGGCAGAGCACGCCTGGCTTCTGATTTTGGGTGTTGTGGCGTTTCTGGTCGAGCAGCAGCGTTAACGCAATGTCAAGAACGCCAAACCCGCAACTGCAACCGCGCCAACAGCGACAGCTATTTTGTTGACGTCATGTCCACAACTTCCGGAGCCAGCCGTTGGCGTTGGTTCAGATTCCGCTGCAGCTGTTTGGGAGACAGGCGCTGGCTCTTTTTTTGCCATTGCTGCTTTGTGCATCGGATTCGAAGGGTGACTGTTTGGCCGGTTTACTTTCGATTCCCCGCCATCCATCAGCCGAAGCGCCGCTTTTTTGTGCTTTTGTTTGCCCCATCGTTGACCCCCAGCTTCATACCCGGTATCGCCTGTTTCAGTCGGTTGTTGTAGCCAACCGTGCTTTCTGTGTTAATTACCATCCGCGCGGGCATCAGCCAGGCACCCGGGCATACATCAAGGTTGAGCCTCACCTTTGCCTCATCCACCGCCAGCTGATAACGCTGCACGCTTTTTGCCAGGTCAGGCTGCCTTATCGCGTCTTCCACCAAGACCAGGAACTCGCTCTGCGCCTCCTTTGCGCGCCCCCCCTTCGCCCAGGATACTGCTGCGGACGTTGACTTGCGCGCCCAAGATGCAGTAAACAAACGCCTCTATCGTCTGGTTTATTCGCGACAAACCCGCCTGGATCACACCTGCCGAGGTTTTGGGCGCGAACAAGTTGAATTGCTCTTCCGCGGCGTCGTTTCTTATGAAGCATGCTGAAATTCCCTTTTCTGACGCCCTTGGGTCCTCGTCGTCGAATTTTGCTTTTGCCGATGGATAGGGCACGTCCAGTATGAAAGGGTCGCGGCAATAAATGTAAACGCTCCCCAGCCCGTGGTTTGGTCCTCGCGTGTAGCCGATATCGGTTGACGGGGGAACGCCGAACTCTGAGCGCAATCTTTTGTAAGACGCCACGTCATGGTTGTTGTTGGCCTGACTGAATGTTAGGTCGCCCGGCAGCGCGCTCACGCTTTGGATGCCTCCGAGCTGATACAGGATGCGCCGAACCGTGAAGTACACGTGGAAGATGTAGAAAGCCCGCACCTGCGGCGGCAGATTCAGCGTTGTGTTGTCAAATACTTCTCGTGAGATTCCGCAACCTGTCGTTGCACACCACACTGCAAAATTCAGCTGCTGTTCCCAGAAAGAAAGATTTGGCCCCGCCAGTCATTTTTTTGCGGGATTTGACGATTCGAACTTCTGTTGTTCCTTTTGGAATACCTCTCTGAACTTTGTTGTAAAATACCGGTCAGGGGCGACATAAATATTGATTGATTTGTTGAATATTTTCTTCAAACTTGGCGCCGCGTCTTCCAATGGAACTGCTGGAACCAGCAGCGAACATTTTTCTGTGCTGGGCGATAACTGGTAAGGGAAGCCGCCAACGGCATCCAAACCCAGCGCGCTTTTGATGCCTGCACTCCAATATTTGCGGTCTGAACCGAAGACGCTTTGCAGACTGCCGGGACCCTCTTTGTAAAATATTTCAGCTGTTGCTGTGTGGTCCGACGCAAAAAATGTCTGTGCTTCAAATTTGCTTTTGTCGGCCCTCGGAAACAGTACAGAAAAAGCCGCCCACGCCTTCTCTTGGGCAAGCTTCGCATTTGTGGAGATGCTGGCAGACTGCGCTCTTTTTTCGAGATAGTCAAACGCAACAGAATCTTGCTTGCGTGCGGTTTTCCAGATGTTCATCTTTCTATATTCGCCGTTATTTTTCAATTGAAAATTTGCTCGCAACAAAATAAAATGGTTGTGCTTACCTTTGTAACAACAGAAAACGATCACACTGTTTACTTTGACAAGCCAATTCAGAATTCGAGTTATATCCGACTGTTGTCTTGTTCGCTTTATAACTCGTGGCACAACTTAAGAGAAACGGGGAAAGTGTTAGTAAAGTTTGGGCAGTCTAAAAAAGAAACTCTTTTGTTACCTGGCAACTATGATCTCGAAAGTATCCAAAACTTTTTCAACGAAGGGGTCCCAGACAAAATATTTTCTGCAACGAGGGCTACATTCGGGAGAACACTTATCGTTACCTCAAACAAAAAAAATGTCACAGGATTTGATATAAGCGACAATATGAAAAAATTATTTGTTATAACCGCCAAAAATGACACGCAAATTATTATCTATGTTGTAAAAACTGAGAACTTTTATTTTATCCACTGGGATAAAGTGGACAGAGAGCAGAACCTTTTCAAAGGCAAGGACTCAAGTGTTCTTGCGAGCTTTGACATAAAAGGAAAGCCTTATGAAAAAGTTTCATATCAGAGCGGGGAGCAACATGTTCTGAGGGACACAAATACAGGCAAAGAAGTGTCAAGTTTGACCATCTCGGTAAAAAATTAAAATGGCGAACTGTTTGACTTTCACGGGTTCCCAATTTATTTCCTTTTAGAAATAAATTGAAATGTTATTATACCATGTCTTCCGCAAATGTGTTGCCAAGTGCTCCGCCTGAAAATATTTATCCAGAGCTTCCCCTGGAAAGAACCGAAAATTTCCGGCTAACTGAGATCAGCAAAATTGAAAAAGAAATAGCCGATGAGGCTGAACATTACAGGCTTGTATTGAAAAAATACAAGAAAGCTCGAAAAGTGATTCACTATTCCGTTGTCTCTCTTGGCGTTGCAAGTGCCGCCCTGTCTTCCGGGGCCGTTGCATCTTCACTCACTCGTGTCGGAATTGTGGTCGGAGCGCCTGTTGCTGGAATAGCTGCCCTCCTTGGGTTTGCTTCCACAGGCCTGTCTGTTGTTAACAAGAAGCTTGAAAGGAAAGTTAAAAAGCACACGAAAATTCAAGCTCTGGCCCTTGCAAAGCATGACTCAATAAAAAGCTCCGTCTCTCAAGCTCTCGATGATAACAATGTTTCCGACGCAAAATTCAAACAAATAACTCGTGAAATGCAGAAATATCGTGAACTCAAAGAGAGACTGCGGGAAAACTTCGCGGAAAAACCGTCCGATTCGCCGGAGCTTGAAAAGATAAAAAGCCAGGTTCGCCAAGATGTTCGGCAAGAGCTTCGAAAAAAACTGACGATGTCCAGCACAAATTTGAACTAAAATTTGAGACAAAAAAACAAAAATCTCCCTCTCTGTTTTAAAAAAATAGACCAGTCCTCTGGTTGCCCTGCGAAAAAAAAGTTCCCAACGTGTTGCACAAATTAAAGATAGGCAGACCTTTGTGAAATGCTTCTGCTTTTCTACACGATTTTCTGTATTTACAAGGAACTTTCAACGCCCGTTTGGCAGAGCGAGGTCAGACGGATAACACAGCAAGTTGTTGAGGCTATGCGCGAGGTGGGCTCTTCACCAGCTTCTGTGGCGGAAAAGAACTCACGCTGACGGTTTGCTCGCCAAACCGTGCTAACCCCCCTCTCACCTCCGTGTCCACACATTGCGTGGTGAATGTGAATTTCCGCGTTCAAATTCTTTTTACGTATTTCTCATCGTAGTCGCTTTCATCGAAATAAGGGTCGCCTAAAAAATGTACCACGCCATTTTTATAACATGTTAAGCATAATCCATTTCCCCTGCATCTGCTGCATTTTCTACAAACGATAACTTTTACAAACTGTTCACATCTGTCGCAAAAAGGGCCAAAAACTCGTTTTCTATTCGCTCAAATAACTCGTTATGCAAAAAATCAAAACCGAGATCCAATCGCTCCTTGACTTTTATTGCGATGTGTTCCATACAAATTCGCTCCCGGAGCTCTGGAGGGAGGTTTTGAATTGACTCAAAAAGGTTGCAGTTGTTTTCTCCTCGAACCACTGCGCGCTTTTATAACAAGTATGCAAATCTCTAACTGGTTGTACTTACAAGTATGCAAAGCTCTAACTGGTTGACATTATCTCGTGCAAAACACGTTAAAAATTTTTCTTTACTGGTTGACATCAGCTCGTGCAAAACACGTTCAAAATTTTTCTTTCCTGTCACACGTATTCCATAAACATTTCGTAGTATTCTTGATCAGGCCAGTGAAATGATTCAATGAAGTGTTTTTTTCTCCAGTTTTCAAAACATGCGGCACATAAACCAGTTTTTCCGCAAACATCACATTCGCTGCAAGAGATTATTTTTGTAACTCGCCCAAGTTTTTAGCAAAAAGGTGCCTCATCCCACATTTATTTTTTCTTCCGGCGCGCAAGTTCTTTTATTTGAACCAACAGCGCAGTTTTGTTTGCATCTTTGTTTCCTTGTTTCCTTTGCATCTTTGTTTCCTTGTTTGTTAAAATTAGATGTCTTCCCCCTTGGTTGCGACCCTGCTCCGCCAAGGCGGAGCAGGGGCCTCAGACGTTTCGAAATCTCGTCTTCACCGAGATGAACCGATGTGCAAACTGGCTGTTTTTCGCTGTTGGGGGGTTCCGAACTTGGTATATCTACGGTGGGTACCAGGTGGTATTCATTAACTTCACTATCTACTACTGTTTTTTGTTTTGCCTTTTCTCTTAAATAAAGGTAGTTTAATTTGACTATAATTGCCACTGTTAAACAAAATGAACCAGAGGTGTAATATAAATAAAACAATGAAGCAATTGTTCTTGTCTATTTGTTTACATTCATAGACTTGTATATTTCATATATTTTATATCTACTAGAACAGGGCCATATTTCCAACGTTGGCGAAGTGACATATTTGAGTTCGCGAAGTGATCTAGTGCTTGGCGAATCGACCACATACGTTGGCGAACTGGTCGTTGGCGGATAGGGACGTTGAGCAAATCGACCGGTATGTATCAGTAAAATCGAAGCTTCAATATTCCTCCCGGAATACCCCGGGCATTTAACGCCCTTGCCTTTCCCGAGGGTGGGGAATTTGATCCTCACTCATATAGTGTTTTCACATGACGTCACTGCGGCCATATTAGTGGCGCAAAACAAAGAAACTGCGGCCATACTGGTGTCCCAAAGCAATCCTCTTTTGTTTCAGCAATCCAATATGGCCACGTGTGTAAAACTACCCAATAGGGTGGACGTTAGCCTCGATTTCATATAACGGGTCCCTGCGATTCTTCGTTGGGTTGATAAATCATTGCGGAGGCCGACATGGCAACGCGCAGCTTAATACGGGAATCGTACCGGAGAGTTAGAATTTCTTAAACTTTGATATTTTTGTCTGTTAAAGAGAAAAACACAAATATATTTTCTATTGTTACGATTACTCAATTCTCTCGGGGAGTTTTTGCATATGTACTTTTTTAACATGTAAATCATATTTTCACAATCATCCCCTTGCGCGAAAGGATAGTCAGGGCCTTTGAAGATGTCAACTAAGACTATTTAATAGTTGCAGATACACTTGGAATCAAGAGATCCACAGCCAGAATATTGTGTCAAGATATGTAAGAGAAGGCAGAATCGCGGAAAGACCACGTGGAGACCCAAACCATGTTAGGGTCGATAATGAGATGAGAGACTCTGCGTCAATGAAATTTTGAACGAAAATTGCTTACTGACGCTAACACAGCTTAATCAAGAATTGAGGCAACGCCTTCCTCGAAAACCTAGGATTTTCGACCACAATGTGGCAAGAACTCGAAAAGGAATGTTGTTTCGTATAAAACTGGCCAGGCCTGTCCCTGCGGCTAGAAACCGTCCTGATGTCATTCAGAAAAGACTGGACTATGCCAACTGGTTCATGGGCCATGCTGTGGTGAACCACACTGTTTTCATTGACGAATGTGGTTACAATATTTGGACTTCAAGAAGTCAGGGAAGAGCAAGAAGAGGGGAACGGGCCTACAGACAGGTCTGTGGTCAGCGAGGAAGAAATGTCACAATGGCCATTTCACCCACCAATGGTCTGGTTTTCCACTATGCAGTAATTGGCGGGATGAATGCGCGTCGATTTGATGACTTCTTGGCACAAACAAGACTAAACCGCGATCCTGATGAACATGTTATCTTTTATGACGGAGCGCCAGCCCACAATAATCCGGCTATTCCCGGTCCCAACACAGAACTAAAAAAGTTACCACCTTGAACATTGTGGAACAAGAAATAAGTTCCTTTAAAGCAGCCTTTAAAGCGGACATCAGCCGTCCTGAGATTCAGGAACAGATGAATAACAGAGAAGAAGCAAGACGCCAGGGAATTGCTCTGGGAAATTATCGCACTCAGCTGTTGCAGCAAGCTCTACAACGAAATATTGGAGTAGTAAAGGTCGCTTATTTGGCCCGTAACCAATCACAGAGCAATATACAGCACACGTGACGCGTCTCGACCAATCAGATTGCCGGATTTCATCCAAGATGGCCGATATAAAATTTAATGATGAAAAATTATGCATTCAAGAAAGTGAGCCAATCAGAGCACGAGTTGTGAATACAAGATGGCGGCGCCCATGAGTGGAAAACTGCGCCCCAGACCTCGACAGAGGATCTGGAACCGTCTCACGGATTTCCAGGGCAACCAATCGATATAAATCGATAAAAGGATGACGTCACTGCGTAGAGGTCCTGGCTGCAAAGGGCCATGTTGTAAAAGGAAGAATGTAGTGGAGTGCGTCAATAAATAGGTGGATGTAGCCTAGATCTGGAGTGAACCAATCAGCGACGAGGTGACGTAATGGCTTTCCGGTCCCCCGCTCTTGAGCGTATTATTTTCCAGTCCTTTCGAATCGATAATGGTATGACGTCATTGCGTAGACGCGTGGAGCGTAGAGGTCCTGTCTGCAAGAGGCCATGTTGTAAAAGGAAGAATGGTGCGTCAATAAATAGGTGGAGGTAGCCTCGACCTGGAGTGGACGAATGAGCGAGGAGGTGACGTCATGGCTTTCCGGTCCCCCGCTCTTGAGCGTATTATTTTCCAGTCCTTTCGCTAGATGGGGCACTCCTCGGGGATTGGTTACCCGCGACTCGTGTTGGGATCCCTGACCTAGCGAAAAGAGTGGAAAAGGGTATCATCGGGGTGCCACCCCGACTCGTTGTCGCCGGAACTATTTGCAAATTAAACGCAACTAAAACTATGTACAATATTTACAAATTGCAAAGGAGCTCTGCCATCTCCACGTCGTGCTCGTCCAAGTCCTGCTTGTAACCGTACCGGTAGGACGTGAAGGTTTCTAAGTCGACCACCCTCTTGTCGAAGACTAGACCGTACTGTTTGGTTCGCGGTGATACTTTTAGGCGTTTCGTGGCAGGATCCCGTGTGAAAAAGTGCGGGTTGGTTACCTCCACGTCTCTGCGATCTCCTTGTGGATCCGTTAGTTCCTGTAACAGGTTTCTTTTCAGGATCGAGAAGTTTAGTTGTGCCGAACCACGTACCGATTTCAAGGAAAACCCTCGCACCTTGCAGCATACTTGACCCTGGTCGGAAACGAAGCCGTAGTTTTTGGGGCCACCCGACGCGAACTCTGTGATGTAGTCGTCGGGACGTCTGTGGTCTTCCAGCTCGTCGGTCATGTCTCCCAGGTAGTCGCCCAAGAGAAAGTCGACTAGACCTGGTTTCCACTTATACACCACAGAGTCCGTGTCGAAGTAGATGACTTGGGTGGAGAGCTTCTCTAGGTACGAGTAGAGTTTTAGACGCGCCCAACAGGTGGTGAAAGCAGCTACAAACACGTTTCTCTTCCCGTTGTCGATCTGGTTTGAAGAGATGTTCGAGTAAACCACTTCCAACAACTCATCGTTGCAGATGCGGATCTGATCGATGTGCCACAACGGGTTGGAGACGGCTTCGAAGAGTGAGGCAAGTGTGGAGATGGCAACTGTGGGGGATTTGTCGAGGTTTTCCCCGAACTTGCCCCAGAAAGTGTTCAGCATCAGTTTGGCAGTTGCTTTTCGGCCGGGGTTCTTGGTGATGAGGGCGGGGTCCAGCGAGATACTCTCGTGCTCCCCGTAGTCGGCTACGTACTCCTGCTTTTGTTGCTGAGTGGTGACGCCAGGAGGATATCCCGCCGATTCCTGCTTGGCCTTCAACCACGTGTTGACGTAGTTGGCGAACAGTCCGGTCTTGCGTTGTTCTGCGGGAAAGTGCCACACCTCGTGGACGTAAGTGACCGCGTACCCCATCTCTACGGCCCTGACGATCTCGGGCGTACACCACGTGCCGGTGAGCATGCTTTCTTTGTCCGTGTGAGGGCAAACGCAAGAACGGTCCGCGAACGGTTTGGGCATTTCCGTTTCCACGCAAGAACGGCAGAGAGGAAAGACCAGCTTTCCACCGCAACGGTACGGCAGTACCGGATGGAAGAGCTCGTACGGCGGGAGCACGGTGACTTTTGCCATGCCGAAATAATGGTGGATGTTCTGGTCCTCTGGGTGAGTGATCACGGTCGGATGACCCACAGAATACTCGGCGTACTTGTTGACCCAAGGGTAAAGCGACGTGACGTCCACGTACTTGATGCGTTCTCCTTGGGTTCTGTCCACGCACGAGTGAAGGGTGACGGCATTGGTTCGGCCGCCGAAGAACGCGTCCCGCGGTCGGAGTGGGTCTTCTACGTGGATGGTGGAGATGAAATCACTAAGGGCCGTGTCCGTCTTTACGTTCCTATCCCACTCGCATTCCGAGATGATCACGAGGTTGTACCCTTCGTTTGAAAGAATGTCCTCTTTGGCCTTGGTGTCCTCGCGCAGTTCGCCAAAGGTACGATCGCTCACGTTGCTCTGTTAATCTCGGTGCGGAAAACAAGTGAGAAAACCGTGCCATAGACATCCGTGAAATTCGCAGACCATGTTGGTGACGGGATCGAAGCCGTCGACCAGGTACGAACGGGCCGGGGTGAACACACGAGCTTCACCACCGTTGTGGGCGTGTTGTATGCGGTCCCCTTGGTGTTCGCTGGACTGAGAAGCATTCGCTCTCAATCTGTGTTCGTGCCACGTCAACCATTTGAGAGCCTTCACGGATTGAGCGGAGGTCGCACCGTGCCAACCGCGAGGAGGTTCTACCGCGATGGTGTTTTTTGGAAGCTGCTTCCTTCGCCAGTAGCGATTGCATGCGGAGGCGATGGTGATACATTTTTCCACGGGTTTAAACTCGGCCTTTTCCTCGAACTCTCGTTGGAACTTTTGGCAGCCTGCCTTCAAGAGTTTTACGTCTGAGATGCAGTACGCTTCCATCTCCGTTTTGAGTTTGAAGTCGTAGTCGTTGTCGATTTTGTCGGCGTACCACGTCTCGAAGGAAGCTTTGACTTTGGCAGACATGCCTTCAGGGTCGTAGGTTTCGGCTGGAGGCATCGGTCCTTCGTAATCCTGGTGGTCTGTGGTGTTGAAGAGGTGAGGGAAGAGAGCCCCTTGCACTGTTCGGTGATGCCGAAGGTGTCTGGAAAGGCAGAGAGAGGGAACGGCAGACAGCAGAGGGAGTCCTTGAACGTGATGTCGTCCGTGGAGAGGGAGAGTACTTTGGTTCCAATGCTGATCTGGTTTTCCACGGTACGATGGTTGTCGTACAGGTACTTCAAAACGAACATGCCGTCGTACCCCTTGAAATTGTGGAAGACGCAGATGACTTTGCGTGTGTCCCCGTATTCGTCTACAGTTAATCCGTCCAGGTACTCCATCAAGTCCTCGGTGCATGACGGACCGTAGAAGGAGAGGGTGTCGTCTTCGTCTTCGGGCTCTGCACACACGAGGATGGGTGCCTGAACACCGTCGGTGTCGGTGACGGCTTCGTAGTCGGCGTACACGAAGAGTGGTTTCGGTTTTTCCACCCACGCCTGACCGTCCTCGTCCATCTCCACTTGTGGGAGTCCAGCTCCACCTCTTTTTCGCAAAACGGGCATTCGTCCCACCCGCACTTGTGTTTGCGCCGCGGTCGTCCACGTTTCTTTTCTTTGGAGGCAGCCTCGTAGGTCTTGCAACAGGAAAGACACTTTTTCTTGATATCACAAAAGGAACGGAGTGTTTTGGTCCCGTTGAGATGAGAATTATAGCAGGCGTCGCCGAAGAAAAGACAATGGCATAGGTTGCAGGAAAGAGAGGGTTGAGGGAACGTACCGGGTGGAAGAGCAGCTTTGGCCGAGGTGAAGTCAGGGCACTTGGTCTTCTCGCAAGAACGGCACCATTTGCCTTTGCAGGGATGATGGTCGATGTCTTCCGCGTCGTAGCCTCGATCGCAGTCGTGGCAATAATACGAGCGCGACAGGAAACCGCCATACGAGTTGCACCCGTGGTAGTGCGCGTCTATCTTGAGGAGGAGGATCTGTTTGGGGGCAGGTGGTCCCGCAAAGACGATGCAGTGTGGTTTGTCCACGGACATGACCTTGATCTGGTATCCGGGAAAAACCGCTTGAAACTTTTTGAGTTCGGCAATACCGCAAGGGCCTTCGGGTACACAGGCCAGACGGTGTAACTGCTTGGCCAGACGTGTCTGTACGGGACGACCTTGTCTCAAGTTCTTGTAGTCGTGGCCCGCATTCCCCTCGTCTGCGTAGGCACGCATGCTGACGATGGCAATGGCACAGCATAACTCGTCTTCGTTTTTTATGATGACGACAGACTTTTTACGCGCCAGCAATTTTTCCACCACCTCGCGTCTGGGTCGCTGTTTCTTTCCATTACCACTCCCACTGCCAGGGGTGCGGATAAAGGTGGTCTCCATGGTGAAGGAGTCGTCTGCTTCAAACTGTTGGTTCGAGTTGAGTTTGGCCGCGAGGGATTGGAGATAAGTGTCCAATCGATCAACTCCTCCACGGTGAAAGATGTGGACTGAAAGGCGTGTGTAAAAGCGTCCGACTACAGCGTGAAGTGCAGAGTGGAATGGGGTTGCAAGGTGGAGTCAGAGTGGATCTACTGACGAATGGTCCGTCGTAAGGCCTCCGTGACTTCACGGCCCAAGTCGTCGCCAGGCGTCGGGTCTCGGTTTTGGCGTAGCGTGGCTTTGAACCGTTGGCGGTCTAGGACGAAATATTTTATTGCTGTACTTGTAACGCGAACGTCATTTGAGATGTAAATAAAGTGTTTTTTCTTTTTTCCTAGGTTAATGTCCTCTGAATGTCTAAGAATACATTACGATAATCGATTACCCCTTCGTTTCTTTTGTAAAGATTGTAAACGTTACAAGGGCAAAAAGCATTTGACTTTGAATTGCGTGTTGTGCCTATCGACTACGACACCTTGGAAAAGCTTAAACTATGGATTGCAACGGGAGAGTTGAAAAAGCTGACCCCCGGTCCGCGGACTACCCACTGACCCCCTAGTCCGCGGACTACCCTACGGACTAGTCCGCGGACTACCCTGCGGACCACCCCTACGGACTACCTTAAAAATGAACCAATTTTTTTTCTGCGGGTTTAAGAAATACAAGAAACTTACTTAGCTGCCATTTTGCTTTTGTAAAGATTGTAAACGTTACAAGGGCAAAAAGCATTTGACTTTGAATTGCGTGTTGTGCCTATCGACTACGACACCTTGGAAAAGCTTAAACTATGGATTGCAACGGGAGAGTTGAAAAAGCTGACCCCCGGTCCGCGGACTACCCACTGACCCCCTAGTCCGCGGACTACCCTACGGACTAGTCCGCGGACTACCCTGCGGACCACCCCTACGGACTACCTTAAAAATGAACCAATTTTTTTTCTGCGGGTTTAAGAAATACAAGAAACTTACTTAGCTGCCATTTTGCTTTTTGGCCGGGCAACCCTAAAACCAGGAACCCGAAAACCGGCACCCGGAAACCAGAACCCGAAAACCGGAATCCGGAATTGAGAATGATGACAGAAAAATTCACTTTAGCAATGTCTAATAAATAAAGAGGAAAAATGTCGTTTTCTGTTCAATTTCAACCACAAACTGTAACTGTAAGACTAGGTTTCAACAACAACCCCTACGCCATATATCCGACCCGGTTTTTCAAAAGGTGGATAATGCTATACATTTGATCAACCGTTATTAAGTCAGGGTTGTTGATTTCTCGGGTGGATAGAGTTAGCCATCCTTTTGATCACCCTGGCCCCCACACTGAGGAGCGGTTCTTGTCCATGTTAAACTCTGCCCAGAGAAGACTGGTGAGAAGCACAAAATTTACAGCATTGTCTTCATTGCGTGTGATGAATCTTTAAACATGTCGTACCTTAACTAGATATTAATAGAACTGCACTCGAAATGATCGCAACATATTAAGGCAAAAAAAAGCGCTTTGAAGCCATTTTTATTGCCCTTTTTACTTTTGCATGCGAGAAATGTACAACTTAACTTTTGTGTCTTTGAAGAACTTTGTTTTGCTTTATTTTTTGATCCTGGGTTCCGGGTTCCTGGTTTTAGGGTTTCCTTTTTGGCCCAGTCTTCTTTCAGTCTCTCCCTATTCTTAACCAAGAAAAGCAAGATGGCGGGTATTTTCGGTAGCTTGGTACGTTTCTTTTATTTCTTTAACTCGCAGAAGTAATTTTCGTTGATTCCGCGGACTAGTCCGTGGGGTAGTCCGCGGACTAGGGGGTCAGTGGGTAGTCCGCGGACCGGGGGTCAGCTTTTTCAACTCTCCCCGTGAGGAAGAGTGAGATACAGCCCTCTATAGCGCCAGACCATCATGCTATCTATTTACTTTTGTCTTGGACAAGCGAAATCTCTAGAGGACCGGGGCTCTGGAAATTTAACAACACCCTACTTAATGATGCCGATTACGTAACGAAAATCCACTAGACGTACTCGCGTGTTCGTGCTTTCTATTCAGATTTGGCAGACAAGCGTCTTCTTTGGGAAATGCTAAAGATGGAAATGAGAGCGACGACGATTCTATTCAGTAAAAACAAAGCGAGGTTGATAAATACAAAAGAATTGCAAATTAAAGCGCGACTAGAGGAACTAGATTATCTTATCTGCAACAATTTCAACTCCCCAGATATTGACAATGTTCTGAACGAATATGAAAACCTCAAAACAGAGTTACAATCAATATATGTCCAGAAGGGTAAAGCGGCCATATTCAGATCTAAATGTCGATGGGTCGAAAACGGAGAGCGTCCCACCAAATACTTCTTCAATCTCGAAAAAAAGAACCACAACAAAAAAACCATAACGGAACTCCGTATGGAGAATGACTCAATAACATACAATGAAAACAATATTTTGGAAGCTATTGAAAATTATTATAAAATATTGTATACATCTACCACCAACACCAACGATAATGATTTTAAGGACTTCATTAAACATTTGGATATACCTAAACTTACGGATGAGGAGAGAGACAAAATTGAAGGTCCACTAACTCTTGAAGAATGCAAAACTGTACTAGAGACTTTCAAAGCTAACAAAACTCCGGGGGAAGACGGATTCACCGTTGAATTCTATAAGTTTTTTATCGAATTATTGGGAGAGGATCTGGTTGCGAGTTTCAATGCTGCTTATGATGCAAACGAACTCTCCATTTCCCAACGTCGAGGAGTCATCACCTTAATTCCAAAAGAAGACGGATCATTACAAGAATTATCAAATTGGCGTCCAATTACATTACTAAATGTAGATTGTAAGGTGGCAACTAAGGCCATAGCCAGTAGAATAGAATCGCTACTCCCAAATTTGGTGCACTCTGATCAAACGGGGTTCATTAAAGGCAGATATATAGGACAAAATATCAGATTAATTATGGATGTCATGGAGCATACAAAGTCGCAAAACATACCCGGCATCTTAGTTTCGTTGGATTTCCAGTAAGCCTTTGATTCTCTAGAGTGGTCATTTATGATGAAGACATTAGATACCTTTAACTTTGGAATTAGCATCAAGCGGTGGATAAATACTTCGTATACAAATATCGAGAGCGCAGTGATAAATAATGGCTTCATTACGAATTGGTTCAAACCTTCCAGGGGTGTACGACAAGGTTGCCCCCTTTCACCTTATTTATTTATACTTTCTACAGAACTACTATCAAACAAGATTCGACAAGACCTAACTATAGAAGGCAAAAAGGCAAAATAACTATAGAAATCAAAATATTTGGAAACGAAATTAAACTGAGTCAATTCGCTGATGACACAAACCTATTTTGTTCGGATTTGATCTCTGTTGAAAATGCTTTAAGACTGATTAGGGACTTTGGAGAATTAGCTGGCTTAAAACTTAATATAAAAAAGGCCAAAGGGATTTGGCTTGGAAAGTGGGAAAAAAACAAACTCAACCCTTTACAGCTAAAATGGCTTCGTATCCCGGTTAGAATCTTAGGAATATACGTCTCCTATGATCTGAAAGGGAATAACGAATGGAATTTCAGTCTTAAACTAAGAAAGTTGCAAACAAAACTTGATATGTGGCGATCGAGAGATCTTACATTGTTTGGTAAAGTGATGATATTAAAATCGCTTGGTCTGTCACAACTAATTTACTCATCCTCGATCCTCAACATCCCGGAAGGTTTCGCACACTTAGTGAAAACAAAACTTTTTAATTTTCTTTGGAAAAACAAAAGAGATAAAATTAAAAGATCCGGACTTTATCAGGACCTGGAAAAAGGCGGACTACGTATGATAGATGTAGAGATCATGCTAAAAGCTCTTAAACTAGCATGGATTCCTAGACTCCTCTTTACTGGAACTTCCAATTGGAAAACAGTCCCAGACTACCATCTACGCAAATTAGGAGGCCTAAATTTCTTATTAAGGTGTAACTACGATCCAGCGCACCTTAACACTTTGCCCTTGTTTTACCGAAATATTTTTTTGTACTTCAACAAATTGAAATGCCTTTACAACTTTGATCAAGCGCAGGATTTAATTCTATTTAACAATAAAGAGATACTTGTAGAAGGCAAACCACTGTTTTTAAGGGAATGGTTTAACAAGGGCATTCTATCCATCCAGGACCTTCTCGATGAGGCTGGCCATATATTGTCGTACGCGCAATTTATAAACAAATGTGCATGCAAATCAAATTTTCTTCAATATTACCAGGTCACGAGTGCTATTCCAAAAAAATTATTCGAAAAAGCAAAAACCATTAATCCAATTAGGAAAGAAGCATATGCCGCTGCAAACTTTAGCTTTCAATCCACACAACTTGATTTAATTAAGGCCAAAACTTGTGATTTTTACAAACTACTAAATGCGAAGATCCACACAGCTGAACATACAGGTCCTCGAAGATGGAACGAAAGTCTATCTATGAATGAAGACTCCTGGGGAAAAGCATTTACTTCTCTTAAAAATATATGCAAAGAAACCAAGCTAAAGGAATTTCAGTTTAAGCTGATTCATCGCATTATAGTTACAAAGAAAGAGCTCTGCCGCTATGGCATCAAATCAGATGATGGCTGCCTATATTGTGGAGGAAAAGATTCCGTTGACCATTCATTCAAAGATTGTCGCTTTGTAATTTCTTTCGATAAAGAGGTTATCAATTGGTTTAACGCAAGAAATAATTCAAAGCTTAATCCATCTATTGAAGAAAAACTTTTTGGTCTAATAGACGGTCCATACAGTAAAGATTTAGTAAATAAATTTAATTATACAATGCTGTTCATGAGGTACTACATCTATTCTTGCAAACTACATAACAAACCAATTATTCTCAGGGATTTCATAAACAAACTCTTACTCAAATGCAAAATAGAAAAAATTAAACTCTAGTTGGAGTAATACAGTAACACAGTAACACAGAATTCTAATTTATAGACTTCTACTTGGTTAGTCGAGAAAGCCATTTCTATAGAAAATGTAAGTGTACCTAATTTCCCTTCATTTTCTGAGAAAATAGAGCATAATAACAAATCTTTGTTGCAATCTTAGCTTAATTGTACATTTAGAGTAACCATAATTGTATAGTGCTTTTGTTTTTGGGAAAATTATTTCTAAGAATAAATAATAAAAAAAAAAATTTGGTGTGAGACATTTTCGGGAAATTTTGTTGTTTTGTCCGAAATTCAGTTTTATTGCGATCAGTGTAAACGAAAAACGTCATCCGTGAAAAGGGCTATTGTAATGTAAAAATCAATATCGTTTAATTAAGCTAGTTATCAGGCATGAATTACTAGTTATCCGTTACGGCCGGTGCGATGCTCTTCCAATTGAGCTATCGTATGAGCTATGAGGTTACAGTACAATTGTAATTTTTGTTAGTTTTTGTAGTTAATGCTGGTGTTATATGGCGTTACTAACCTGTAAATTGTGTTTGTATTGTATGTAATATTAGTACCGTAAGCATTTTTAGTATTGTAAGTAAAGCTGGTAGTGCAAGTAAAGTTACAATTGTACGTAATGTCAGTATTGTAAGTAATGTTAGTATCGTAAAGATGATAACACTGTGAGCAATAAATAATAATAATAAAAAAAAAAATCAAAACTTCCAAAATGACACGAGAGAGGTTTACCCGTGATGCCAGCAAGAACAGCTCTCACACATTATCATATTTTGGTAAGAGGATTGCTCACACGTGTGACATCTACAGTCATCAGCAAGTCTTGACACTGAGAAAATTCAAAATTTTGAAATAAATCATAAGTGAAATCAGATTTTATGTTCTTTTCTCTTAATTAGGTAATGATGCAACTAATGTTGGTGCTCTAATTGAGCCATTGAATCTGCTTTCAAAAAATTAATCTGCAATAGGCCAAGGGAGAGAATGTAGAAAACCACAGGATAGAGGATTGGTTTTTGATGATAACTCACTTGATTGACTTATGTTGTCCCAGGCCTCACAGTTAAAAAATTCCTTGACCTTGCTCAGGTCAGAGCCTAACGCTTCAGCTGGGGGATGTTCCTCATCTATGGAGATGTCCTCCTTGGACAATACATTACCCGCTTTCTTTAGCTTTTCTCTTGCTGCATCGTTAACTCCAAACCAGTCAAGCATTGAAATAAGGTCATCTAAGGTTGAATGATGATAAAATGCCCATCAGTCTTAGTTGCATTTGAGTCACAGGGAAAGGTGTTAATGAGGACCACTTGTGATTATTTTCTATTAACATTAACTGAATGTGATTTTAGTGGCTGAAATGACAGTTTGGGGTGCAGGTGAGTATTCTAACTATTATTAACTGAGCATAGTTTTGCATTGTAGCAGACTCTCTCTCACTCACATTTGTACTGCCCTTACCATTTAAGAAACTTTCTGTTTGAAACTTTTCAAAAATTGTTTCCATTTCCTCTTTTCTCGGCTTTCCATAGCGAACATTACAGTCACGTTTCCTCTTTTTTTGGTTGAGTAGAAACGCAACTGTGGTTGAATTTTCTTGTTGGCTGGAGCTTTGGTTTTCAGTTGTATTTCTTTAAGGAGCTTTCTGTTCTGAAGAGAACTGAATATACTTTGGGCTGCATTAAGTTGTTTTTCTAGTTGCTGAAGAGGTCTACTTGCGATAACAGTGCCAGCAGTTTTCCTTTAACATGCCCTCTATATGTGGCAATGTCACTAGGGCTGTCAGTCTTAATTGCATGTTCTGTGAGAAGATGTAATTCTTGATCTACGTACTTTGACCGTTTATCATCCAGAGTGTCTGCAGGCTCATTCTCACAAGACAGGTTTGCTGAAGGTGATTCAGTTGAGACAACTGTTTGAACAAGGTGGACATGTTTGCAGATGGTATTTTGAATGAGGCTATCGGGGCAGCTGCACATGTACTGATGAATGCAGATGTTGCATTCCAGGATCCTTGCACGCTTCTAACAACTTTGTCACTGTATAGACACTGACTGTCATCTGATTGCACAGACTACTTGCAGTTGTCAAGTTTGGTTATCATATCTTCTGTCAATCCTTTGCTCTTGTTATGCCTGTCTTGTATCACTCTCAGTTTGTAGTTGCATTTTCCTTTTGTTAGCTTTATGAGTCTTTCAAAGTATTTGTCCCTCACAAATTTTAGTAGGTTAAACAACCAATTGTCCACCCTCTTGTTGCACTTTCCATTCAAATAGTTATATTTGAAAACTCTGTGAAATGCTTCCACAATCATGTTGGTGTTAATCCCTAAACCAACTCGGTAACAGTAGGCCCACATTTCTTTCTTCCTAAGCCACTCTTTTTGAAAGTAAGTGCTAAAGTCAGCACTAATCGAAGGGAGGCATTCCAGGAGTTTGCACATGAGGCTTTCAAACTCAGATGTAGTTGTAGCTTGCATAACAGTTCGGAGCATTTTGTAAATGTCTGCAGCTAGTGCACTGTCTTTAACTTTAGCCCACAGTTCCTCTCTCCATGCCCTGTCAACATGCCATGTGCAGATCAGTCTTATTGGTGTGCCACCCATGATGGCAATCCATGCATTATAAAACTGACTTGCTGTATCACTCATCACCCAACAAGGCGTTAATTGTCCACAGTTTTCTGTCAACAAGTTGAAAAAATACACATATGAGTGAAATCTTCATGGTTTGAAAGACACCAAGCAACAGGTAGCCCTTCTCCAAACTCATCTGTGACCATGACTGTGGTTAGCAGGAAGTCATATGCTGTGGTGCCATGTGTAGAGTCGATACAAACACCTTTGGAGGCAAATTTTTGGGCCATGGTCTTTTGGAAGGGGGTCTGGAAGACAATGAAGAAGTCTTCCTGGAGTAGGTCAAGATCTTCTTGTAAAAGAGAACTGGATTGTTTCCATTTTCCTGCCATTCTTGAATCCAGGCCTGAACACTTTCTTGGTCATTTTCAGACCTTTGGACCTCCCCCAGACCAAATGCTCTTGTGATGTTTGACAGGTCTTTCTTGTCAGTCAGGTGGTAATGTTTAAATGCCTCCCCTTGCATTCCCTCCTCTCTTATGTCCCCAAGAATTTTCTCCTTGGAAACTCCTTGCTGTAGTAATGCAACTATTTCTTCCTTTTTCTGCTTTGGCAACCAAGTATGTTGCAGGTCTTGCTGGTGACCATTATGAGTAAGACACATTTCAACAGTAATTTTGTCGTCTTCAGTAGTTGTTGCTTTGAGGGTTGCTGTACAGTTCTGCTGTATCTTCGATGTGCCTACAACAAATGTGGAATTGAAAGAAAACGTATTTATGGTAGCTGCAACTAGCCAAGGTGGGTGGTGTGGTGGTCTAATGGTTAGTGTGGTGGACTGTGGATCGGACGATCCAGGTTCAAGCCCTGGCCGGGGCACTGTGTTGTGTTCTTGGGCAAGACACTTTACTCTCACAGTGCTTCTCTTCACCAAGGTGTATAAATGGATACTGGCGAATTTACTGCTGGGGGGGTGGTAACCATGCAATGGACTAGCATCCACACCCATGGGGGAGTAGAAATACTCTCTGTCACTTCATGCTACAGAAACCGGGATAAGCTCCGGGCCAATGGGCCACTGGGCTCGTATGCAGACTTAACCTACCTTAACAACTAAACAAGGTATAGCGTTCAGCGTACAGCAATGAGTTATTCTGAAAGCAAATTATTTATTTAATGTAAACACTAGGTTGTGCCACAATTGCCAATATTCTAACATTTTTTGTACTTGGTGACAGCATTTATTGTACCTTGTGATTTTGAGTGCCTTTTTCCCGTTCCCTTTGGTTTGTAAACTCCTCCGCTGTTACACTGGTAGTACTGTATAGGACCTTTTTTCCCAGTTGCTTTTATAAAAGAGCACCTTTCTTCCTCTTCTATCTTTTGCTTCCATTGTTCAAAGGCTTTAAATGAAAATAAATATGATAATAAGTACTGAAATTAGCATGAAATAATAAACAGATTACAATGGCAGCTATGATAATAATTATCTAGCAGGTAACAGGTTGCATGTAGACCACATTTACACATTCCAGTGTCATATAAAACTGAATGGAGTTAATCTATGATGTGCACATAACAATGTTTAGCCAAACAGATACAGGAAATGAAAAACGTGTTGGCAAATTAACCAAAATGGTGAGATTAATAGCATTCAAAACCCCACTCACCCCCGCCCCTTTCTGTGCCACTTTAGCTCAACATTGATGTGCACTTGACTAGATGCCCAGATTGGAAAATGTTTTGAACCTATGTTGTTATTATTTAAGATTTTCCTTTGATGATAGCCTGCGTAGCAGGCGCAAAAGGGGGGAGGGGGCTGGTGAATCGGGAGAGAAACTTGGTGGAGGGGGACTGCCCCGTCCGCCACGTTTTTCTCCAGATTCACCAGACCCCCTCCCACCCTTTTGCACCTGCTACGCAGGCTACTTTGATAACATCTACTAGTACCTGCGATATTGTCCAGATGAACTGTTGTTGTTGTGAAAGCAACTCTATGTTTTTCACTCAGGTGCTGCCTCAGATCTGATATTTTGTGACATTTGAACTGGCAGTGCTGACAATGGCATGTGCCTGTGTACTGTGTAAGGTGTTTCTGCATCCAGGTGTCTTCTTTTCATGTGCCTCTTTAAGCTTGCATTGCGAGAGAAGGTTGACAAGCATACCTTGCACTGGTGGTTTTTGTTCTTGCCAGGTCCATCCTCACTGCAGTTTTCTTCACTAGCTGCACTGGAATTAATGGAGTTGTCGGATACCTTTTCACCCACTGAGCTCACATCACTGTCTTCCTTGCTAACTTCAGGGGCTTGACTGGTTGGTATTTGGTGGCCTCTCCCTTCATCAACTAGACCATCATTGGAATTGATGTCCATGGCAGAATTTAACTGGCAATGGCTGTCACTGAGATCTGGGCTGTCTTCCTCTTCAACAGGAATGTCATTATGTGGATCTTGAACTGCAGTGTCATCACAGGGACCTTTAACTGGAGTGTCTTTAGAGGTGTCGTGATCTTCTGCTGCATCACTGACTACACTGGAGTTATCTGATATTTTTTCATGAACTGAAACATCAGTGTCAGCAGAGGGGTGACAGTTGGGTGGAGGGGTGGAGTTGGGTGACATCTTTTCACTAACTGGGACACCAGTGTCTTGTTTCATAATGTTAGGAGCTTGTCTGACGGGTATTTGGTGGCCTCTGTCTTCGTCAACTTGAGCATTATTGGAATGGGTTTCCAAGGCTGTATTTAACTGACAATGCCCATCACTGTGATCTAGGCTGTCAGAAAATTCCACAGCAACGTCATCACCAGGGTCTCCCTGTGCAAATTCGTTACAGGGGTCATTAGAGTGCTTTTGATCTTCTGGTGCATCACTGGACTCGAGGTCGTTTTCAGTGCTTTGGCAACTGAAAGACTGCAAAGGTGGTTGAAAAGACTGTGGTACAACATATTCAATGCTAGCAGCATTTTCAGCTACCCAGGATGCAATGACTCTACGTAAATAGCTACTATATTTTGAGGGCCTCTGAAGATAAATATGTGGCATTTCTGTGATACTCCCCTGGTGGATAGTTGACATCACTTTAAACAGTGAATGCTTATGGCAAGCAATTGCTGCCATTACCATCACAACAATACCACAAATACTGCTGCATCTTTGAAACGGATAGAGCTGTGCACATGCAAAATTGCAATCATGGGTTCCTGTTCTTGAATTCACACTGTGGGGATCATGGCAAAGAACCAGTGAAAATGAATTCAATTCAGCGTTACATGCTAACCTGATGAATGGGTAAACCTTGTCCATGAGCCCATTAGGAACAGGCCATTCCAGTGAGTCACCATAAATGATTTTTCTACTCTCAATGTCCACAAGGCACATTGTCCAGTGGCAACCTTTTTGAAAATCACTGCCAATAAAAGTGTTGCCCTTACTTGAACGACCAACATTGACTGCAAACAGGAACCTTTCAGGCTTTGTTGCACCATTTGTGAAACATTTCAGTGATGATGGATCTCTCTTGAATTCATTGAGGTAGAGGCAATATGTGTGGGACTGTGATTCATTTAGGGATTTCAACAGCCACCTGATGGGGTCACAGGAAATCCACTGGTTTAGGCAAATTGTAGACAGCTCACTTGGGGACATGTTATAAGGTGAAACCACTTTGTCATACCTTACTGAGTATAACAAATCTTTAAATTTCTCAGTGGATGACACAGGTGGCTGGCGTACTGTTTCTGGAATGTCATATGGAGTTTCAAACCACTTCATCTCTTTCTGAACTGCAGTTTTAATTGATTTGGCACTGTTGAGCTTGAGCATGGTTTGCAATGAGGATATATCAAAACGGCCTTGAGAATTTTCAGCATATACAAATGTTCCATTCACAGCCTGTTTCTTGCGGGCAAGGTCATCTTTCCACTCCAAAAGCTGGTTTTCTGGTGGGAGAAATTTCAGAGTGAAGGGGTCTGTAACTTGTTTTTCAACTGTGCAGCGGGTAAGATGTGTTCTTCCCACACTCCTTGTCAGAGGAAGCTGACATTCATATGCAGTTCCTCTGCTGAATGATTTGATACTTTCTAGAGTAAATCTCTTTGAGTTCTCCTTCAGTTGTTTGACCTACATGTAAGAAAACACAATTTAATATTTTGTTAACTGTGCTATGGGGAAGATCAGAAATGAAATTATATATTAAGTAAGTTTCACATTACTTCTACAAACAGGGTACAGAGCTATGCAGTACAAGGAAACTGTAAACCTAGTAAAGACATCACATCTACGTACAGTATGTAGCAGTCACATCTACAGTATGTAGTAGTAGTAGAATTGAGGTGATTGTCACATCAGCAAAGAAGTTTTTGTCCATCCAACAATGCACAGAAGACCAGGAGAAACAATTTGTAGATTCAGAATGAAAAGATTACATCATCTGACATACATTTAATTTGAGCCTGAGAACGCTCTTATTTCATCTCAGCTTCAAAGATCTTGTATAAAAAATTCTTAAATAAAAAAATGAGTATATTGATTGCCTTGAAAATATGATTTTTGCCAGGGTGGTTAATCAACTTGATTTTATTTGGCTTTTATGGAGGTGTATTTTTATAGCATTGTTGGCCCACTACCCACATGCACCTTTTCCTTATTGCATATCATTCATCACCATTGGATGAAAGAAACCAAAGGGTCACTGCACTGAAATGTTCCAAAGAAAGCCTTCCTAAAACGGGGGGAGGGGTACATATCTCCTTGAAAAAGTAAATGTTCTTGCTTCTAATTTATTAATTCCTTGCTACCTAAAATTGATACGAGGCCCTAGCTAGGCAGCAACACCTGCATAGGCGTACGGGCCGGGGAGGGGAGGGGGGGCTGTTTTGGGCAACTGAGATTTTTTTGGGGGCAGCAAGAGAAATTTGTTTAAGGTAACTTGGGAGAATTCTTTGGGCAAATGGTTCACTGCCCCCGATCTCTCCCCCCCCCCCCCACTCCCCGGGGATAAAAACTGCCCGTAAGCTTATGAAGTGCTGTCTAGGCCTGTGATTTATAATCCTGAACTAGTAAAAATGCAAGTGTTTACAAATGACGTACCTCAATTACGTTGCTTGCCATGCTTAATTGAAGAAACTGATGAAAATACCGAAAGAGCAAAAGATAAGTGTTTACCTACTGATACAGTATCAAAAAAGCGAAGAATTCCCGCGCGATTTTCGAAAAAGCGGCAACACTACCTTTGAACAGCGGTTATACATTTGTCCACTTCAATGTTGTGTATGCTGCTTCACGGCAGCTCGGTGCAATTCCTGTATTTAGCGTGGCGTGGCAAAGTTGGATAAGGAAAGGAATAGCACCGGGAAGCACAGAAGTACAATACTCAATGTTTTACAAAAGCATAAAGTACGAAGAGATCGTAAGCGTCCTGAGCTGTTCCTTGGCCATACGATTTGGATTTTTCTTAGGCAATGAATCGAGCGAGGTAAGACTAAATTAACAGTCGTTTGGCAAAAGCAAATTTCAAAATTTTGAGCAATTTTGTTTGTTACATGAGAACTTGAGAACCTGGGGATAATAAGATGTTCAAAGAGACAGAGTTGTGCAAAAACGTTTCTAAATATCGCTTGTGCATCGCGCGTGATCATTATTAAATGTGTGACCAATGCTATTTTTAACTTCCAATCACAGGTCGGTGCAATTCCTGTCTTTAGCTGCAAGTCTACGGATGCGACATTTGCAGAGAAGAATGGGACGCATTAGAAGCCGACGACATGAACTTGAACGACAAGGAATTAAGAGAATTTAGATCGTGTTGTAACGACGTGGGGTGTTGCTACATCAAGGGTGCCTTTTTGCAAATAATAGAAGTTTATTTTTTACCCTTTGTCCTTCATTCGAGTTATGAATAGCGAAGCGTACTGGTGGTGAGTGAAAGACGTGTGTTGACGCGTCTATCTCAAATACGGGCGAGGGATCACGGTTCCCTTAGATCCCGATCCCGTCCACGATCCCTTGCAAGTTTTCGACGATGCCGACGTACAAAACAAACCCTTTCGTTTCGCCGTCTACATAATGTGGTTGAGGTACCAACCCAACGCATTCGATTGGTTCAATAGTCTGTTGACGCAACGCGAAGACCTGGTACGGGATTGCATGGTACGACTGACCACCATTCTGGCTACGACGACATGAAACGAGCGTTGCAGAACTACGTCGATCCCTCCAAACCTGGCAGTTTGGGAGGCGTGCATCCGTTTGCCAGAGCCGAATAAAGTCAAGAAACTCTTGGAAACGGAACTCGCGTACACGTTACACAAACCCAGAAGGAGACGTTACCCCACCTTACCCGTGTTGGTGTTCGGCATCAACGAGCAATGGGTGGCCGACCTGATCGAGGTGCAAAACATCGAGAGAGAAAACATAGGGTACAGGTACCTGCTGACGGTCGTGGACGTTCTTTGCAAGTACGCGTGGGTGGAACCGGTCAAAAACAGGACGGGGAAAGCCGTGACAGAAGCCTTCGCCAAGATCTTGAAGCGAGCCAAAGGTAGAAAACCGATCAATTTTCAGACGGACTACGGTAAAGAATTTTACAACAAGACCTTTGCAGGGTTAACGAAACGTAAAGGCATCCATCACTTTTCCACGGCCGGAGACACCAAAGCCAGCATCGTCGAGAGGTTCAACCGCACCCTGAAGGAACGTACGTACAGGTACTTCACTGCCGCGAACACGACGAATTACACCAAAGTGCTGCCCGCCTTGGTGAAAGGGTACAACGTCTCGTTTCACCGAAGCATCGGCACGGCACCCGCCAAAGTGAACTCGGCCAACCAAGAAGCCGTGTGGAACGTGTTGTACGCAAAGAGCTCGAAGAAAAAAAGAAGATGTCGCGGCGGCAGCGAATTCAAAGCGGGCGACAAGGTACGTCTCAACACGAAATTTCGTCCTTTTCAGACAGGTTACTTGCCCGGATGGACGGAGGAAGTGTTCGTGGTGCGCCGAGTGAAGCCGTGACCTCCTCTGACTACTTACGATTTGGACGAATACGACGGCACTCCTCTGAAAGGCACGTTTTGCAAGCAGGATTTGCAAAAAGTGTCCGTGGGAGACGATGACCTGTTCAGGGTGGAAAAGATTCTGAAACGTAAAGGTACGAAAGTCGTGATGCGTTGGAAAGGATGGCCAATCAAATACGGTAGCTGGATCGACAAGAAAGCCCTGGTGACACCATGAAAGACTTTTACGTCAAGTTGACGAGCGGTTCGAATCGGTTCGAATTTCCGGACAACTGAGCAAACCGTTTCAAGAACAGACTACCGTACCTGATGCAGTTCAAGGAACCCGGTTGGAAAGTGGGCATGACGGACATTCACGTGCCCAAAGCGCCCCGTCGACTGGACATGAAAGATCCCTTCTTGTTCCGTTTCGAGTGGCACTTGAAGTGCGGCGACGGAACTTACACCGGTGTGAACGACACGACGTTGGATATCACGCGTGACGATCTGGAACGGCTGCACCCCAACATCGCCAGCGGTACCCAACTCCTTCAAGCCGTGAGACGTCTCTACTACAAGACGTTGCAAGACATCGACGTGGCGGACGCCGACCTGGGACGAGACGGGGGAAGAGAGAAATTTTACACCCGACTCGTGTTCGACCGAGACGAATTCGTCTTGGACAACCGCGAGACGTTCACGGGGGACGCCCAGCGTTACCCTGCCGTGTTCGTGGGATTTCGATTGGCCCGAGACATGGGATGGATCGAGGTGACGGGTCCGTCTGATGCTCCCGTCTACGTCCTGGGCGACAATTTACGCAAAGACTTTCCTGACGACACCGTGCCCGGTGCCACCGACATCGTAGAAGGACGACGACGAAGTGGACGACGACGCCCTCCAGTTGAGCTGTTTCTGCAATTGGGTGTTTTCGTACCTGGACGAAAGTTACGAAAGAGCCTTCGGCCCCAATCAACGCCAACTGTTCGTGCACTCCAGCGTGGTGGAAAGCATCCCCGTGGGCGTACGCATGACGAATCTCTTGGGGGACATTCCGTACTCCTTGGAACGATGCGGCTACGAGATTTAACACGTTCGATATATGCCCTTTCGCGGAGAACTCTTGGACATTATCGAGATCGTCGTGAAGGAGGAGGAAGACCACATCGACGTTCACTTCGAAACCGGGAACACCGTGGTGACGTTACATTTCAAGTATGCGATCTGTTTGCGAGAAGTCAACTACGTGAGAAAAGGACGAGGCAACGCCTACTTCGAACCGCTACACATACAATATATTCCGGTGCGCAAGGACACGTTGAACATTATCGAGACACAAGTGTCCGAGACGAACGGAACGTTGACGAAATTCGGTGGAGGCAGGACCCTATTGACGTTGCATTTCAAGCGAGAATGAGAGGAGGTAGTTTGACGCGCTACGTACCCGACCAAGACGGCACCGGTTTCTTCAAAGACATACTTTCCTCCACCGCCCGAGAAGGTTGGCGAGGTTTAAAAGGGGGTCCGTTGGGTCTGCCCGTCAACATTTCCACTGCCGTGGCCGGAGCCAAGAGAGGAGCGAAACGCACGGTGAAACGTACGATAGAAAGATAAGCCAGTAAGGGACTCAAGAGAGGCCTCCACGATCTGTTTGGTTCGTGATGAATCCCATCTATTCCAGACACGTAAAACGGATAAGGAAAATAAGTCAACGAGGTGGGACGCTTTGGTCCGGCGCCGCCGCTCGATTACCTTGGACCGACTTGGTGAAACAACTACAGCGACAGTATCCTATAAAAAAGCGAGGTCAACGCGGAGGTACGTTCATTCCCAGACGTAGACACAAACGATGACAGATCTCGTGCCTTTGACCGGATCGGCGGGCGTGTCCAACCCGAAATTGGATCTGTTCCACGTCCCACAAATCGATGTCAGCATCTCCAGTTTCCGCATGGTGCCCATCCAGACCTTTACCACGGGGATCAACCCCGTGGACCTTCAGGTCGATCCGCAAGAAGATTATATCGATTTGAGTCGCAGTTACTTCGAAGTGGAATTAAGGTTGAAGAAAGCAGCGGACGGTACCAATTACGCAGCGGCAAACAACGTGTTTCCCGTCAACAACTTGGAACACACCTTGTTCAAACAGATCAACGTCAAACTCAACGGAACCTTGATCAGTCCTCAGACCTCAGACCGACACGTACCATTACAAGGCCTACCTTGAAACGTTGCTGAACCACGACAGAGACGACGGCGACACCGTCTTGAAACCTCAAGGCTGGTACAACGGCATCGACTGTCCCAACACGTTGACGGCCAACAACCTGTACGATGCCGCGCCTCACGCCGACTTCGAAGCTCTGTCGGCCACTCAACAAGAAACCGTGAAAGCCCTGAAAGCCAAAAGAGCCAAGTACCTGGGAGGTGCCGTGCACGTGTTGCGCTTCACGCCCCACATCGAAGTGTTTCACATGGACAAGGTCTTGGTGCCAGGCGTGCAACTCCAGATCCACATATAATATACTGGTTCTTCTGGCGCAAAAGTTTGCATTTTGTTACCTTATCGCTGAAAGCATTTTTTCACTAAACGAGGTCATTTGGGGCCGAGTTTAGAGAAAAAACGGCTTTCAGCGATAAGGTAACAAAATGCAAACTTTTGCGCCAGAACCAGTATATTATATGTGTGTCAATGGCTGAAGAACAGCTTGCGTTCGCAGAAGTTAAGTATGCTGGAAACCGAGCCGTCGAGCGTGCCGGCTGGTGGTGTTGTGCCAGGCTTAACGGCCCTCGGGCCTGATATTCCTGCTCTTCGTGAGCAGTTGGCCGTGCTGGTGTCGACAGGAAAAGCCAAAGAGGCCATCGGGGTGCAGTTAACACACGAGCAAGTAAAGCGACAAAGATGTTGAGAAATACACCAAACGGTACGAGACATACGTGGGCTCAAAGAAAACTGACAGCTTGATCGACAGCTTCATTTTTCTTGTGACCAAAGCGGTCGGAATGGCCGTTGACGTCAAAGACATCGATGCTTATCAAAAAGAACTCAGAAACGACTACATTATCAACAAAGAGCTTTCCAACCTGGCCGGCAACATTGCTTTAAAGTGCGGCCGTTTTCTTGCTGTGGCCAACGCGGCGCTGATCACCACAAAACACATTGATTTTAATGAGCATTTGAAAAGTAAGTAGGAAGCAAAATCGGAAGAAATTACTGAGCATTCCTCACCAACTATTGAATAACTATTTTGCATTATTGAATATTTGCTTTGCATTATCATATTTACTCAACAATACCTTTGCACAATGTCGACCGAACAATCTGAGAGCGCACATTCGCAAGGTGAGATCACACAGCAAGCGACAACCCCAACTCCAACCACAAGGCCAGCAAAAAATCCCAAGCGAGTTGCTGCTGGCAGAATGGTTGCTGAAAGAACTCGGAAGGCCCGCGAAGCACAGAAAAAAAAAGCTTATCGAGGCTTCTGCCATAATTGAAAGAGAGAATGAAAAAATCTGAGCCGGTTCCAGAGACCGCACCAGAGCCCGCTGCAGCTGATTCCAAGGTTTCAAATGGTCTCAGCACAACAAAATGGATCTCTATCATTGGAATTGGCGCTACGCTTGTTACGGCTTATGTCAAGCGCGAAGACATAAAAGCCTTTTTAAGAAAGGAACCGGCTACTGCACCGGCACCTGCACCGGAACCCGCGCCACAGGTAAGGATGCAAGCATCTCCGCAGCCATCAAGAATGCCGCAGCCCAAATAAGGCACTCACCCGATGGATTAGCCAGAGGTGAAATTCATTTGCATTTATTTTATGATGTTTTATAACAAAATGCGGAAAGTACCAGACTTCCAACAGTTAGCGGTAAGCATTTACGTACAATTGCCTTAAAACTAGCTTTTGGATTGCCAAAAATCCTGATTATTTCAAAGAAGTATTTGAGGAAGAAGAAGGCGAGGAATAATTTCAATTAAATATTTTTTTCTCTTCTCTATAACCAACATGTCCGACAAGAAGCTCGTGAAAACAGTCATGGATGCCGCCACCCTCACCGGCCTCGATGCCGGCATAGGCTGTGTTGCCAAAAAAACGTTCAAGAAAAGTTTTACAGGTGATCCTTCTAATTCTATGGAAAACTACGCAATGTTCACAGCTGTAATGGCGGGGAGCGTTGCGCTCAAACAGTATCTTGAGGACAAGAAAATCCTTCCCACCAACGCCTAAAATTCTGTTTTTGAAAATACCTCTGATAATGTATAATCACGAAGCATGGCAAGTATCGCGATTATGGTTGGCGGGGCTGTGTTGAACGCAGCGGCTTTCATCGGCGGTAATTATCTCGCGAGGGCTTTTGGGTGCGGTGAAAAAGCAGCGCAAGAAGAAAAAGTGCGCCATGATAAAGCTCTCGAGGCGTATCAAGCTGAGTACGCAAAATACACACGTGACCGCACCAAACTTCTCGACTGGATTGCGACAAACTCGTAAATAAAGGAGGAGGCCAAGAAGAACTTCACCAACACTGACTACGCCTTCAAACTGTACCACCAGGTGCATCCTGAAGAACGAACGATATATCCCAAAGATTTCTATCAGCCAAGCGAGCAGCAGAAAAATGGTGAACTCGTGTTTGTGGGCGCCGCGGCGCTCGCTCTGGGCTACGCAGCCTTCCGGTTCCTTTAAACTTTTCAACTCCTTACCTATATAGCGCGATGAACGCCAAACTTGCAAAGGTATACTACGGCCCTGGGGGATATCGAAAAGGCATTGCCGCTATCAAAGAATTATCCGGGCCGCCAAGGTACGAGAAGACACCGCAAAAAGGTGGCTGGTCAAGCAAGCTCTCTGGCAGATATACCTGCCCGCTCCGAGGCGCATTCCTCGACCAAAATTCGACGTGTCCACACCCAACGCGGTCCACCAAGCGGACCTTCTTTTTCTGCCACACGACAAACTGCCCCGCGGGCGCAAAGTTTTCAAATACGCCCTGACCGTTGTCGACGTGGCCAGCCACTTCAAAGAGGCCCTAAACCTTGACTTCGAAAAATTCTGATGAGGTCGCCCAGGCCTTTCAGAAGACTTACAAGCGCGCGCCTCTCAAATGGCCTGGACTGCTGTAGGTTGACCCTTGGCGCGAATTCATGGGCGCCGTTACAAAAGACATGGACAATCACAAAACCTATATCCGGCGCGGGTGCGTTGACACTCAGCGCGACCAGGCCATTGTTGAACGTTTCAACCGCACCCTTGCCGAGCGCTTGTTCGGACACCAGTACGCCGTGGAAATGCGACTCCCTGAGGGCCAGCGGTCCACTGCGTGGGTGAAAAGACTTCCAGAAGTTGTTTTGGCTTTGAACAACGAGGTAACAAGCCTTACCGGCAAGAAACCCGCTCTTACTAAAATTCTTCAAATTTGGCAGACCTCAAGAAAAGTATGTCAGGTCAAAGATCAGGCAAGTTCAGGCAAGTTTTTTCGAGAAGAATGGCGAGTCAGTTTTCACGCACTCGTTCCTTCAGTGCGTTGTAAAAGTTATAATCTGAAATTCCGTGTCACTGATGCAATTGTTCTCAAGGGACTTGGAGACCAGTCGGCTAACCGTGTCACGTTTCGCAATTGCGAGAGTAACGATCTCTTGGTGTTTAGACTGTTTGTTTCGCTATTTTGCTTTCTAGCTTTCTACCCGCAACAAATAGGCCAGAAGAGGCTAGAGCGAAACAACCAGCGACTGCTGCGAGAGGCACAGTTACTAAAAGGCCCACAATAGACGGGGCCGAGGCAAAACAACCGCAGGAAGCGAGGAAACCTATTCCCCCGACCAAACAGCGAGCCAGTTGACAACTGTTTTTGCTCGCGTGTATTTTTTCCTTACGAGGCCATAATGTATAACCTCGGGCCAGAATAGTGGCTATTTCGTTAACTATTACAAGCCGAAAGTTTTCGCCGCTGTTTGTTGCAGGGAGGCTTCGATAAATATTGTCAGGTGGCACTCAGCAACACATTCGCTGAAGACATGGTATATAAAACAGATTTTATTTTTTAATTGATTTGCAACTCGAAGTGGGGTCGGTAAAAAACGTGGACCCCCCCCAATTGTACCCCATTCTGGACCCTCATATGGACCCCCTTCTTTACCCCCATATGGACCCCCTTCTGGACCCCCTAATTTTCTCGAGCCCCATATGGACCCAAATATGGACCCCCTATTTATTATCGAGAAAATACAAGCCCCCGTCTTTTTAGGTAATAAATAAGTCTCAACATAAATATTCTTGTTCTTCGGCCATTTCAACTTTAGAAGGAAAAAAACAAACAAACGGCGGTTTAAAGCATTATGATAGACAACGCATGGAGCCTTGTACACTACTTTAGATCTTTGAGAGCAGCTTTAAACGATCATTGTATGGAAAGAAAGACAACCCTACAAGTGTTTGAAAAATAACCTTAAGATTGACAAATCCATACAATTTTCTGACACACAAGTTAACACGTCGTGCAAGAACTTCGCTTTGGAAACTGAAAAAAGGCAGCACTGGAAAGGCATCTTTCTTTGGAACAGTAGCGATAGGTTCAGCAGACCTGTTCTTTTATCTGTTCAAAACCTCATTAATGTCATAATAAAGTACGCCACTCGGGTAACCACTTTGAAGGAGAGTTTTCTTTAAATCAAGGAGCGCTGACTGTAATAAGGAGGAACTCATTCTCGCCCCCAGAGCCGCTTGTCCCTCTTAGCCAGCTGGGCCTGTGCACGAGGAACAAGTGGCTTTGAGGACACATGATTTGATTTGCTGAAATCAAACAAATGGAGCCCAACCACAACAGCCATTTTAAACTCGTTTTCACGTTAGCACGTTTAAAACGGCAGATGTGATTGGAATCTCTTTGTTAGATTTCTGCCCGAATCAAACCCTGTGTCCCCAGAGCCACTTGTTCCTCGTGCACAGGCCCAGCCGGCGAAGAGGGACAAGCGGCTCCTGGAATGAGAATGAGTTCATCCTCATTACAGTCGGCGCTCTTTGATTTAAAGAAAACTCTCCTTTCGGCAAGATTCCCAAATGCCAACAAAAGCAAATTTGTAGCACAGACAACTTTTGCGTTGGACCACACAGCAATAGCTGAAATATTTTACAAAGAGGGTGAAGGCAGTCTGTAAACGTCTTCGGTTCAGAAAGCAAATATTGGAGTGCAGCCATGAAAAGCGCGCTGGGTTTGGAAGACGTTGGTGGCTTTCCTTATCAGTCCAGTGCAGTAAAAAGTTCTCTGCCGGTTCCAGAAGTTGAATTTCAAGACCAGTTTGAAGAAAATATTCAACAACTCAATCAATATTCATGTAACGCCCGACCAGCATTTCACAACAAAGTTCAGAACGATCTTCCAAAAAGAGCAGCTTAAGTACGAAAAGTCAAAGCCAGCAAAAAATAGCTTGCGGGCATAATCTCGCCTTCTGGCCGCATCAGATGACCTTTGCAGTTTGTTGCGCGACGACAGGTTGCGGAATCTCTCGTGAAGTAATTGACAAGTGTCACACAACACTGAATCTGCCGCCGCAGGTGCGAGCTTTTTTCATTTTCCACGTGTACTTCACGGTTCGGGGCATCTTGTATCAGCTCGGAGGCATCCAAAGCTTCATTCATTGCCAGGAGACGCAACATTTAGCCAGTTACGACGTGGCTTCATACAAAAGATTATGCGCAGAGTTCGGTGTTGCCCCGTCAACTGATTTCCGATTTACGTACGGTGCAAACCACGGGCTGGGAAGCGTTTACATTTATTGCCACGACCCTTTTATATTGAATGTGCCCTATACATCGACATAAGCAAAATTCGACGACGAGGATCAAAAAGCCACGGAATAAGGAACCTCAATTTGCTTTATAAGAAACGATGCTGCAGAAGAGCAATTCAACTGGTTCGCGCCCAAAACGTAAGCAGGTTTGACACAGGCAGGGCTTTAATGTATCAATCAGTCAATCGAAGCCATTGTTTATTGAATCTTGGGTGCTAAAGTCAACGAGGAAAGCCAACTTGCCATGACGAGAAAAAAGTTAGGCTAAATCTCGCTGTGTGCCCGGGAGACTGGCTCATGCCGGCGCAAATGATAATAAACACAGAATGCACCGTGGGTTACAACAAGCTCAAGCAAGCCGTGCCGGGTATGAAGCTCGGGGTCAACAATGACGAGAACAAAAGCAGGAAAAAAGCAGCGCTACGGCTAGAGGATGGTGGTAAATCAAAAATAAACCCGCCAAACAGTCATTCTTCAAATCCAATTCACAATGCAGGAGCGAATCAAATACCTGCAGGGACTCCGCCCATTGCCCCGGGGGTCGTGGGGTACCCTCCCCCCACACTTAGCACCACGTTAACACCGCTTTTTGATATATTTCTCCATCAAGAAGGCAACTGCTGCCAAAATCAGCAGCCATGTGTGTTAAGCCAGAAAGCTGATGGCCTGGCCAGGGGCTTTGAATATGAAAGAAGAAATCGATACGAGCAGTCCAGGGAGAAGTGAGGCTGTTTTTTGCCGATCTCCTCAAGCCCGTTTCCGAGCCCTTTGCCCAAGGATTTCAGCGAATTGGTAATGACACCAACTACAACGCCAATCGTTACCCCGGCAGCCACCAAGACAGAGGCAACAGTAACGTCGTACTTTTTATTCGCTCCCTCAGAGGCATGCCGCTTACTCTCTCCTCGACCTGAGTTTCCAGTCGGGCGAGCTCCTCTTGATCTTCTGCAACCCTCTCCCTAGCAGCCTCTCTTTTAGAAGGAGAAGTGTTTTCTTCGACAATGATTGCTTGGTTTTCTTCAATTCTGCGCTTAATCCCTGCCTCTTGTTCGCTTAGTTCATCCAGGCCTTTTGTGGTGTTGAGTCTTTCTTGCCTTTCGTTTTCTTCTCTTTTTTTGGCAGCGATGTCTGCCCTAAGTTTGTCAACCTTTACTTGTGCCTTTTCTTTATTTTTTACTTGCTTCCCAAGAACCGCTACCTCTTTTTTCTCATTTTCAAGATGAGCTCGTAAAATTTTTTCCAGCTGCAGCAGACTTCGCACTTCTTGATTTTCAAGATTTGTTCCTTGGTCATCCGGTAATACAACATGCTTGGCTTTCGTTTGTTCTAATTTGTTTCTCGGATCTTGCACGTTTTTCTCGGCTTTTTCTTTGTCCGCGCCAATTTTTTTAGCCTCTTGTCGTTCTTTTTCTTCTTCTCTTATTTCTTGTTGCATCTCCCTTATGCTCTTTGATTCTTGATCGATAAGAGTTTCGGTTCATGGCCCTAAGGCTTTTTTGAACTTGTTTGTGAATGACGCAAGAAGACCGCTGCCGTCTTTTGGACCGAATGATTGTTGTCTCATTGCCACCCTTTTGCTAAAACCTATTGGGCCTAATTTCTCAAGTCTACTTTCAAGAATCTCTTTTTTTAAAAGTCTTTTGCTCTTTCAAGTATTGCGGGTCTGTCATCATGAATAAAGCCATCAAACGAAGGTATTTCATCAAAGGAAGGCAGCCAGCTCCCTTCCTGCTGTATTGTCTGCATTTGAATTTCTTCACCAGTAGGTTCTGGTGTGGATTGGTAGCCTGGCCAAAGAGGAGTGGTTTCGTTTGCGTCTTTTTTTGTTGTTGTTTCTTTTTTGTTTATTTTGTTTATTTCTTTTTCCATTTGTTTTTTTTTTGTTTTCTAGCTACAGGTAGTAGATGGAATGAAATGATTACTCTTGGCTAGTAGTTATTAATGCAAGACTGACCATCTGTGATTGTATTTTTCTAGTGTTTTTTTGGCAGTCGCGATTTCTTTAAGTATTTGTAGTTTGTCTTGCAGTCTTAAAAGAAAGCTTTGAAAGCACGGTTCATCCTGGTGGCCATTTGAGCAAAAGATGTGATACTTTGCTAGTATAATTGAATAGTTTAGTGCCTGCCAATGTGATGTTTTTTCGACAAAGCCGTAGAGTATTTGGCTCTGGTTTAGGGATAACGTTCTTGCGTTTTTCCAAGCCACCAGTCTTGGAATATTTTCCAGAAAGACACGGTCTTACTACAATCGACTAACAAATGGTTTATGGTCTGTTTTTGGATTTTGCAAAAGGAACAGAGGTCGCTGTCTGAAATACCATCACGGTGTAGACTCATTTGTGTGGGAAGTATATTATGAATAATTTTGTATTGGAACATTATGATTTTGACCTCTTTTGTAATCGTAAAAGGAAGTTGGTAGATTTTGTGAACATTACTCTCAGTAAAGTTATGGCGCAGGATCTTGCTTTGTGAAGTTGGCTGTACAAAGATGTTATTTAAGATAGTTGAGTAAATTGAGCTTGTAGACGATATTTTTTATCTATTTGTTTAACGCTTTCGATTTGACCGCACCGTTTAAGTTTGCTTTTCCACGCGTTAGGGATAGCTTCAATAAGACCATAGAAAATAGTGCTTTGAACTCGTCGAGGGTATAACATTTTCCGTGTTCATTGAGTACATGTTGTAAGTGAACGATGTCTTTGGAAAACCAGTTTCTAAAGAAGACAGGTTTTTTATCAATTAGAATATTGCAGTTATTCCATAAAACTTCGTCTTTGATATCTTTCTCATTACTGGATAGCGTTTTAAAATATTGTCAATATTCGAGAATTGAACGATAGAAATCAGGGAGGTTGTCGAGCTTCAGTGTTTTTGTGTCATACCTGCAATTCATCAAGAATGCGAGACCTCCGTGACATTCCAAAAGATGGTTTGGTATAATTTTCCACGAAGCATGCGATTGATTTTGAATTCTGTTGATCCAGGCTATCTTAAGAGCTTTTTCCGTAATTTCGAAATCAAACATTTTTAGCTCACCATCCTTTTTTTCGCTAATTATAGTCTTTCTTTTGATTTTTGGAGGTTTACCATCCCAAATAAAGTGGAAGATAATTTTGCTGATTTTTTTAATATAACAGTGTGGGTTGTATGACACTGACGCATTAAAGATCAATTTAGAGAGACCTAAAGTTTTAACTATGTTGATCTTCCCATACAGCGTTAATTTCCTTTTCTGCCACTTTTGAAGTGATTTCTCTTATTCTCGTATTTTGGCATCGAAATTGAGCTCGTATGCATCAGTATGGTTGTGCGAGAAATACACACCAAGCGAGAGTATTGGATCTTTTGGCTATTTAAAACCAAAGGGGGTCTCTTGGTTGTTTTTCCACTAGCCTAGCCACATTGCCTCAGTCTTAGACGTGTTAATCTCTAATCCAGAGAGAGAGCTAAATTCTTCAAGAAGGCTAAGAAGTTCCAACACTGTTTCTCTGTCGCGGACAAAAAAAGTGGTATCATCAGCGTACTGAGCACTTTTTATTTCGTAGCAGCTAACTTCAATACCTTTTATTGATGATTTGTTTTTCAGGGCTCTTGCGAATAGTTCAATTCCCAACACGAAGAGTATTCCCGAGAGGGGACAGCCCTGACCAACTCCTCTTTGTAGAAGAAAAAAGGTAGTACATGACGCAAATGTGCGCGCAGTGTTCTTATGACGAGAACATCGTAATTTCAACGTTTCGCGGCACCCGCAATTTTTTAGCAAAAAATGAATTTTTCGGAAGGCCAAAAAGTGATTTTTGGGAACTTCGTCCGAATCGGCTGAAATTAAAGCGCAAATGTGCGCGCAGTGTTCTTATGACGAGAACATCGTAATTTCAACGTTTCGCGGCACCCGCAATTTTTTAGCAAAAAATGAAATTTTTCTGGAGGCCAAAAAGTGATTTTTTGGAACTTCGTCCGAATCGGCTGAAATTAAAGCGGAAATTTGCGCGCAGTGTTCTTATGACGAGAACATCGTAATTTCAACGTTTCGCGGCACCCGCAATTTTTTAGCAAAAAATGAATTTTTTTCGGGAGGCCAAAAAGTGATTTTTTGGAAGTTCGTCCAAATCGGCTGAAATTAAAGCGCAAATGTGCGCGCAGTGTTCTTATGACGAGAACATCGTAATTTCAACGTTTCGCGGCACCCGCAATTTTTTAGCAAAAAATGAAATTTTTCGAGAGGCCAAAAAGTGATTTTTTGGAACTTCGTCCGAACCGGCTGAAAATAAAGCGCAAATGTGCGCGCAGTGTTCTTATGACGAGAACATCGTAATTTCAACGTTTCGCGGCACCCGCAATTTTTTAGCAAAAAATGAAATTTTTCGGAAGGCCAAAAAGTGATTTTTGGCAACTTCGTCCGAATCGGCTGAAATTAAAGCGCAAATGTGCGCGCAGTGTTCTTATGACGAGAACATCGTAATTTCAACGTTTCGCGGCACCCGCAATTTTTTAGCAAAAAATGAAATTTTTCGGGAGGCCAAGAAGTGATTTTTTGGAACTTCGTCCGAATCGGCTGAAATTAAAGCGCAAATGTGCGCGCAGTGTTCTTATGACGAGAACATCGTAATTTCAACGTTTCGCGGCACCCGCAATTTTTTAGCAAAAAATGAAATTTTTCGGGAGGCCAAAAAGTGATTTTTTGGAAATTCGTCCGAATCGGCTGAAATTAAAGCGCAAATGTGCGCGCAGTGTTTTTATGACGAGAATATCGTAATTTCAACGATTCGCGGCACCCGCAATTTTTTAGCAAAAAATGAAATTTTTCGGGAGGCCAAAAAGTCATTTTTTGGAACTTCGTCGGAATCGGCTGAAATTAAAGCGCAAATGTGCGCGCAGTGTTCTTATGACGAGAACATCGTAATTTCAACGTTTCGAGGCACCCGCCATTTTTTAGCAAAAAATGAAATTTTTCGGGAGGCCAAAAAGTGATTTTTTGCAACTTCGTCCGAATCGGCTGAAATTAAAGCGCAAATGTGTGCGCAGTGTTCTTATTACGAGAACATCGTAATTTCAACGTTTCGCGGCACCCGCAATTTTTTAGCAAAAAATGAAATTTTTCGGGAGGCCAAAAAGTGATTTTTTGGAACTTCGTCCGAATCGTTTGAAATTAAAGCGCAAATGTACGCGCAGTGTTCTTATGACGAGAACATCGTAATTTCAACGTTTCGCGGCACCCGCAATTTTTTAGCAAAAAATGAAATTTTTCGGGAGGCCAAAAAGTCATTTTTTGGAAGTTCGTCGGAATCGGCTGCAATTAAAGCGCAAATGTGCGCGCAGTGTTCTTATGACGAGAACATCGTAATTTCAACGTTTCGCGGCACCTGCAATTTTTTAGCAAAAAATGAAATTTTTCGGGAGGCGAAAAAGTGATTTTTTGCAAGTTCGTCCGAATCGGCTGAAATTAAAGCGCAAATGTGCGCGCAGTGTTCTTATGACGAGAACATCGTAATTTCAACGTTTCGCTGCACCCGCAATTTTTTAGCAAAAAATGAAATTTTTCGGGAGGCCAAAAAGTGATTTTTTGGAACTTCGTCCGAATCGGCTGAAATTAAAGCGCAAATGTGCGCGCAGTGTTCTTATGACGAGAACATCGTAATTTCAACGTTTCGCGGCACCCGCAATTTTTTAGCAAAAAATGAAATTTTTCGGGAGGCCAAAAAGTGATTTTTTGGAAGTTCGTCCGAATCGGCTGAAATTAAATCGCAAATGTGCGCGCAGTGTTCTTATGACGAGAACATCGTAATTTCAACGTTTCGCGGCACCCGCAATTTTTTAGCAAAAACTGAAATTTTTCGGGAGGCCAAAAAGTGATTTTTTGGAAGTTCGTCCGAATCGGCTGAAATTAAAGCGCAAATGTGCGCGCAGTGTTCTTATGACGAGAACATCGTAATTTCAACGTTTCGCGGCACCCGCAATTTTTTAGCAAAAAATGAAATTTTTCGGGAGGCCAAAAAGTGATTTTTTGCAAAGTTCGTCCGAATCGGCTGAAATTTAGGCGCAAATGTACGCGCAGTGTTCTTATGGCGAGAACATCGTAATTTCAACGATTCGCGGCACCCGCAATTTTTTAGCAAAAAATGAAATTTTTCGGGAGGCCAAAAAGTGATTTTTTGGAACTTCGTCCGAATCGGCTGAAATTAAAGCGCAAATGTGCGCGCAGTGTTCTTATGACGAGAACATCGTAATTTCAACGTTTCGCGGCACCCGCAATTTTTTAGCAAAAAATGAAATTTTTCGGGAGGCCAAAAAGTGATTTTTTGCAAGTTCGTCCGAATCGGCTGAAATTAAAGCGCAAATGTGCGCGCAGTGTTCTTATTACGAGAACATCGTAATTTCAACGTTTCGCGGCACCCGCAATTTTTTAGCAAAAAATGAAATTTTTCGGGAGGCCAAAAATTCATTTTTTGGAACTTCGTCCGAATCGGCTGAAATTAAAGCGCAAATGTGCGCGCAGTGTTCTTATGACGAGAACATCGTAATTCTAACGTTTCGCGGCACCCGCAATTTTTTTAGCAAAAAATGAAATTTTTCGGGAGGCCAAAAAGTGATTTTTTGGAAGTTCGTCCGAATGGGCCTTAATCATACGGCGGCCATATTGGCCATAGACAATAGATTTTGTACCCCAAGCCTCGGGTTGAAATGTTTGGGAACGAGTTCCCGCGTGGCAAAACAAAAGTTTGCAATCCCTCGGGACTCAATATGGCCGCCGTGTGATTAAGGCCCATCGGCTGAAATTAAAGCGCAAATGTGCGCGCAGTGTTCTTATGACGAGAACATTGTAATTTCAACGATTCGCGGCACCCGCAATTTTTTAGCAAAAAATGAAATTTTTCGGGAGGCCAAAAAGTCATTTTTTGGAACTTCGTCCGAATCGGCTGAAATTAAAGCGCAAATGTGCGCGCAGTGTTCTTATGACGAGAACATCGTAATTTCAACGTTTCGCGGCACCCGCAATTTTTTAGCAAAAAATGAAATTTTTCGGGAGGCCAAAAAGTGATTTTTTTGAACTTCGTCCGAATCGGCTGAAATTAAAGCGCAAATGTGCGCGCAGTGTTTTTATGACGAGAATATCGTAATTTCAACGGTTCGCGGCACCCGCAATTTTTTAGCAAAAAATGAAATTTTTCGGGAGGCCAAAAAGTCATTTTTTGGAACTTCGTCCGAATCGGCTGAAATTAAAGCGCAAATGTGCGCGCAGTGTTCTTATAACGAGAAAATCGTAATTTCAACGTTTCGCGGCACCCGCAATTTTTTAGCAAAAAATGAAATTTTTCGGGAGGCCAAAAAGTGATTTTTTGCAACTTCGTCCGAATCGGCTGAAATTAAAGCGCAAATGTGCGCGCAGTGTTCTTATGACGAGAACCTCGTAATTTCAACGTTTCGCGGCACCCGCAATTTTTTAGGAAAAAATGAAATTTTTCGGGAGGCCAAAAAGTGATTTTTTGCAAGTTCGTCCGAATCGGCTGAAATTAAAGCGAAAATGTGCGCGCAGTGTTCTTATTACGAGAACATCGTAATTTCAACGTTTCGCGGCACCCGCAATTTTTTAGCAAAAAATGAAATTTTTCGGGAGGCCAAAAAGTGATTTTTTGGAACTTCGTCCGAATCGGCTGAAATTAAAGCGAAAATGTGCGCGCAGTGTTCTTATTACGAGAACATCGTAATTTCAACGTTTCGCGGCACCCGCAATTTTTTAGCAAAAAATGAAATTTTTCGGGAGGCCAAAAAGTGATTTTTTGGAACTTCGTCCGAATCGGCTGAAATTAAAGCGCAAATGTGCGCGCAGTGTTTTTATGACGAGAACATCGTAATTTCAACGTTTCGCGGCACCCGCAATTTTTTAGCAAAAAATGAAATTTTTCGGGAGGCCAAAAAGTGATTTTTTGGAACTTCGTCCGAATCGGCTGAAATTAAAGCGAAAATGTGCGCGCAGTGTTCTTATTACGAGAACATCGTAATTTCAACGTTTCGCGGCACCCGCAATTTTTAAGCAAAAAATGAAATTTTTCGGGAGGCCAAAAAGTGATTTTTTTGAACTTCGTCCGAATCGGCTGAAATTAAAGCGCAAATGTGCGCGCAGTGTTTTTATGACGAGAATATCGTAATTTCAACGATTCGCGGCACCCGCAATTTTTTAGCAAAAAATGAAATTTTTCGGGAGGCCAAAAAGTCATTTTTTGGAACTTCGTCGGAATCGGCTGAAATTAAGCGCAAATGTGCGCGCAGTGTTCTTATCACGAGAACATCGTAATTTCAACGATTCGCGGCACCCGCAATTTTTTAGCAAAAAATGAAATTTTTCGGGAGGCCAAAAACTGATTTTTTGGAAGTTCGTCCGAATCGGCTGAAATTAAAGCGCAAATGTGCGCGCAGTGTTCTTATTACGACAACATCGTAATTTCAACGTTTCGCGGCACCCGCAATTTTTTAGCAAAAAATGAAATTTTTCGGGAGGCCAAAAAGTGATTTTTTGGAAGTTCGTCCGAATCGGCTGAAATTAAAGCGCAAATGTGCGCGCAGTGTTCTCATGACGAGAACATCGTAATTTCAACGTTTCGCGGCACCCACAATTTTTTAGCAAAAAATGAAATTTTTCGGGAGGCCAAAAAGTGATTTTTTGGAAGTTCGTCCGAATCGGCTGAAATTAAAGCGCAAATGTGCGCGCAGTGATCTTATGACGAGAACATCGTAATTTCAACGTTTCGCGGCACCCGCAATTTTTTAGCAAAAAATGAAATTTTTCGGGAGGCCAAAAAGTGATTTTTTTGAACTTCGTCCGAATCGGCTGAAATTAAAGCGCAAATGTGCGCGCAGTGTTTATATGACGAGAATATCGTAATTTCAACGATTCGCGGCACCCGCAATTTTTTAGCAAAAAATGAAATTTTTCGAGAGGCCAAAAAGTCATTTTTTGGAACTTCGTCCGAATCGGCTGAAATTAAAGCGCAAATGTGCGCGCAGTGTTCTTATAACGAGAAAATCGTAATTTCAACGTTTCGCGGCACCCGCAATTTTTTAGCAAAAAATGAAATTTTTCGGGAGGCCAAAAAGTGATTTTTTGGAACTTCGTCCGAATCGGCTGAAATTAAAGCGCAAATGTGCGCGCAGTGTTCTTATGACGAGAACCTCGTAATTTCAACGTTTCGCGGCACCCGCAATTTTTTAGGAAAAAATGAAATTTTTCGGGAGGCCAAAAAGTGATTTTTTGGAACTTCGTCCGAATCGGCTGAAATTAAAGCGCAAATGTGCGCGCAGTGTTCTTATGACGAGAACATCGTAATTTCAACGATTCGCGGCACCCGCAATTTTTTAGCAAAAAATGAAATTTTTCGGGAGGCCAAAAAGTGATTTTTTGGAACTTCGTCCGAATCGGCTGAAATTAAAGCGCAAATGTGCGCGCAGTGTCCTTATGACGAGAACATCGTAATTTCAGCGTTTCGCGGCACCCGCAATTTTTTAGCAAAAAATGAAATTTTTCGGGAGGCCAAAAAGTCATTTTTTGGATCTTCGTCGGAATCGGCTGAAATTAAATCGCAAATGTGCGCGCAGTGTCCTTATGACGAGAAAATCGTAATTTCAACGTTTCGCGGCACGCGCAATTTTTTAGCAAAAAATGAAATTTTTCGGGAGGCCAAAAAGTCATTTTTCGGAACTTCGTCCGAATCGTCTGAAATTAAAGCGCAAATGTGCGCGCAGTGTTCTTATGACGAAAACATCGTAATTTCAACGTTTCGCGGCACCCGCAATTTTTTAGCAAAAAATGAAATTTTTCGGGAGGCCAAAAAGTCATTTTTTGCAAGTTCGTCCGAATCGGCTGAAATTAAAGCGCAAATGTGCGCGCAGTGTTCTTATGACGAGAACATCGTAATTTCAACGTTTCGCTGCACCCGCAATTTTTTAGCAAAAAATGAAATTTTTCGGGAGGCCAAAAAGTCATTTTTTGGAAGTTCGTCCGAATCGGCTGAAATTAAAGCGCAAATGTGCGCGCAGTGTTCTTATCACGAGAACATCGTAATTTCAACGTTTCGCGGCACTTGCAATTTTTTAGCAAAAAATGAAATTTTTCGGGAGGCCAAAAAGTCATTTTTTGGAACTTCGTCCGAATCGGCTGAAATTAAAGCGCAAATGTGCGCGCAGTGTTCTTATGACGAAAACATCGTAATTTCAACGTTTTGCGGCACCCGCAATTTTTAGCAAAAACTGAAATTTTTCGGGAGGCCAAAAAGTGATTTTTTGAAGTTCGTCGGAATCGGCTGCAATTAAAGCGCAAATGTGCGCGCAGTGTTCTTATTACGAGAACATCGTAATTTCAACGTTTCGCGGCACCCGCAATTTTTTAGCAAAAAATGAAATTTTTCGGGAGGCCAAAAAGTCATTTTTTGGAAGTTCGTCCGAATCGGCTGAAATTAAAGCGCAAATGTGCGCGCAGTGTTCTTATCACGAGAACATCGTAATTTCAACGTTTCGCGGCACCCGCAATTTTTTAGCAAAAAATGAAATTTTTCGGGAGGCCAAAAAGTCATTTTTTGGAACTTCGTCCGAATCGGCTGAAATTAAAGCGCAAATGTGCGCGCAGTGTTCTTATGACGAAAACATCGTAATTTCAACGTTTCGCGGCACCCGCAATTTTTAGCAAAAACTGAAATTTTTCGGGAGGCCAAAAAGTGATTTTTTGAAGTTCGTCGGAATCGGCTGCAATTAAAGCGCAAATGTGCGCGCAGTGTTCTTATTACGAGAACATCGTAATTTCAACGTTTCGCGGCACCCGCAATTTTTTAGCAAAAAATGAAATTTTTCGGGAGGCCAAAAAGTGATTTTTTGGAACTTCGTCCGAATCGGCTGAAATTAAAGCGCAAATGTACGCGCAGTGTTCTTATGACGAGAACATCGTAATTTCAACGTTTCGCGGCACCTGCAATTTTTTAGCAAAAAATGAAATTTTTCGGGAGGCCAAAAAGTGATTTTTTGCAAGTTCGTCCGAATCGGCTGAAATTAAAGCGCAAATGTGCGCGCAGTGTTCTTATGACGAGAACATCGTAATTTCAACGTTTCGCGGCACCCGCAATTTTTTAGCAAAAAATGAAATTTTTCGGGAGGCCAAAAAGTGATTTTTTGGAACTTCGTCCGAATGGGCCTTAATCATACGGCGGCCATATTGGCCATAGACAATAGATTTTGTACCCCAAGCCTCGGGTTGAAATGTTTGGGAACGAGTTCCCGCGTGGCAAAACAAAAGTTTGCAATCCCTCGGGACTCAATATGGCCGCCGTGTGATTAAGGCCCATCGGCTGAAATTAAAGCGCAAATGTGCGCGCAGTGTTCTTATGACGAGAACATCGTAATTTCAACGATTCGCGGCACCCGCAATTTTTTAGCAAAAAATGAAATTTTTCGGGAGGCCAAAAAGTCATTTTTTGGAACTTCGTCCGAATCGGCTGAAATTAAAGTGCAAATGTGCGCGCAGTGTTCTTATGACGAGAACATCGTAATTTCAACGTTTCGCGGCACCCGCAATTTTTTAGCAAAAAATGAAATTTTTCGGGAGGCCAAAAAGTGATTTTTTTGAACTTCGTCCGAATCGGCTGAAATTAAAGCGCAAATGTGCGCGCAGTGTTTTTATGACGAGAATATCGTAATTTCAACGGTTCGCGGCACCCGCAATTTTTTAGCAAAAAATGAAATTTTTCGGGAGGCCAAAAAGTCATTTTTTGGAACTTCGTCCGAATCGGCTGAAATTAAAGCGCAAATGTGCGCGCAGTGTTCTTATAACGAGAAAATCGTAATTTCAACGTTTCGCGGCACCCGCAATTTTTTAGCAAAAAATGAAATTTTTCGGGAGGCCAAATAGTGATTTTTTGCAACTTCGTCCGAATCGGCTGAAATTAAAGCGCAAATGTGCGCGCAGTGTTCTTATGACGAGAACCTCGTAATTTCAACGTTTCGCGGCACCCGCAATTTTTTAGGAAAAAATGAAATTTTTCGGGAGGCCAAAAAGTGATTTTTTGCAAGTTCGTCCGAATCGGCTGAAATTAAAGCGAAAATGTGCGCGCAGTGTTCTTATTACGAGAACATCGTAATTTCAACGTTTCGCGGCACCCGCAATTTTTTAGCAAAAAATGAAATTTTTCGGGAGGCCAAAAACTCATTTTTTGGAACTTCGTCCGAATCGGCTGAAATTAAAGCGAAAATGTGCGCGCAGTGTTCTTATTACGAGAACATCGTAATTTCAACGTTTCGCGGCACCCGCAATTTTTTAGCAAAAAATGAAATTTTTCGGGAGGCCAAAAAGTGATTTTTTGGAACTTCGTCCGAATCGGCTGAAATTAAAGCGCAAATGTGCGCGCAGTGTTCTTATGACGAGAACATCGTAATTTCAACGTTTCGCGGCACCCGCAATTTTTTAGCAAAAAATGAAATTTTTCGGGAGGCCAAAAAGTGATTTTTTGGAAGTTCGTCCGAATCGGCTGAAATTAAATCGCAAATGTGCGCGCAGTGTTCTTATGACGAGAACATCGTAATTTCAACGTTTCGCGGCACCCGCAATTTTTTAGCAAAAACTGAAATTTTTCGGGAGGCCAAAAAGTGATTTTTTGGAAGTTCGTCCGAATCGGCTGAAATTAAAGCGCAAATGTGCGCGCAGTGTTCTTATGACGAGAACATCGTAATTTCAACGTTTCGCGGCACCCGCAATTTTTTAGCAAAAAATGAAATTTTTCGGGAGGCCAAAAAGTGATTTTTTGCAAAGTTCGTCCGAATCGGCTGAAATTTAGGCGCAAATGTACGCGCAGTGTTCTTATGGCGAGAACATCGTAATTTCAACGATTCGCGGCACCCGCAATTTTTTAGCAAAAAATGAAATTTTTCGGGAGGCCAAAAAGTGATTTTTTGGAACTTCGTCCGAATCGGCTGAAATTAAAGCGCAAATGTGCGCGCAGTGTTCTTATGACGAGAACATCGTAATTTCAACGTTTCGCGGCACCCGCAATTTTTTAGCAAAAAATGAAATTTTTCGGGAGGCCAAAAAGTGATTTTTTGCAAGTTCGTCCGAATCGGCTGAAATTAAAGCGCAAATGTGCGCGCAGTGTTCTTATTACGAGAACATCGTAATTTCAACGTTTCGCGGCACCCGCAATTTTTTAGCAAAAAATGAAATTTTTCGGGAGGCCAAAAATTCATTTTTTGGAACTTCGTCCGAATCGGCTGAAATTAAAGCGCAAATGTGCGCGCAGTGTTCTTATGACGAGAACATCGTAATTCTAACGTTTCGCGGCACCCGCAATTTTTTTAGCAAAAAATGAAATTTTTCGGGAGGCCAAAAAGTGATTTTTTGGAAGTTCGTCCGAATCGGCTGAAATTAAAGCGCAAATGTGCGCGCAGTGTTCTTATGACGAGAACATCGTAATTTCAACGTTTCGCGGCACCCGCAATTTTTTAGCAAAAAATGAAATTTTTCGGGAGGCCAAAAAGTCATTTTTTGGAACTTCGTCGGAGTCGGCTTAAATTAAGCTCAAATGTGCGCGCAGTGTTCTTATGACGAGAACATCGTAATTTCAACGTTTCGAGGCACCCGCCATTTTTTAGCAAAAAATGAAATTTTTCGGGAGGCCAAAAAGTGATTTTTTGCAACTTCGTCCGAATAGGCTGAAATTAAAGCGCAAATGTGCGCGCAGTGTTCTTATTACGAGAACATCGTAATTTCAACGTTTCGCGGCACCCGCAATTTTTTAGCAAAAAATGAAATTTTTCGGGAGGCCAAAAAGTGATTTTTTGGAACTTCGTCCGAATCGGCTGAAATTAAAGCGCAAATGTACGCGCAGTGTTCTTATGACGAGAACATCGTAATTTCAACGTTTCGCGGCACCTGCAATTTTTTAGCAAAAAATGAAATTTTTCGGGAGGCCAAAAAGTGATTTTTTGCAAGTTCGTCCGAATCGGCTGAAATTAAAGCGCAAATGTGCGCGCAGTGTTCTTATGACGAGAACATCGTAATTTCAACGTTTCGCGGCACCCGCAATTTTTTAGCAAAAAATGAAATTTTTCGGGAGGCCAAAAAGTGATTTTTTGGAACTTCGTCCGAATGGGCCTTAATCATACGGCGGCCATATTGGCCATAGACAATAGATTTTGTACCCCAAGCCTCGGGTTGAAATGTTTGGGAACGAGTTCCCGCGTGGCAAAACAAAAGTTTGCAATCCCTCGGGACTCAATATGGCCGCCGTGTGATTAAGGCCCATCGGCTGAAATTAAAGCGCAAATTTGCGCGCAGTGTTCTTATGACGAGAACATCGTAATTTCAACGATTCGCGGCACCCGCAATTTTTTAGCAAAAAATGAAATTTTTCGGGAGGCCAAAAAGTCATTTTTTGGAACTTCGTCCGAATCGGCTGAAATTAAAGCGCAAATGTGCGCGCAGTGTTCTTATGACGAGAACATCGTAATTTCAACGTTTCGCGGCACCCGCAATTTTTTAGCAAAAAATGAAATTTTTCGGGAGGCCAAAAAGTGATTTTTTTGAACTTCGTCCGAATCGGCTGAAATTAAAGCGCAAATGTGCGCGCAGTGTTTTTATGACGAGAATATCGTAATTTCAACGGTTCGCGGCACCCGCAATTTTTTAGCAAAAAATGAAATTTTTCGGGAGGCCAAAAAAGTGATTTTTTGGAAGTTCGTCCGAATCGGCTGAAATTAAAGCGCAAATGTGCGCGCAGTGTTCTTATGACGAGAACATCGTAATTTCAACGTTTTGCGGCACCCGCAATTTTTTAGCAAAAAATGAAATTTTTCGGGAGGCCAAAAAAGTGATTTTTTGGAAGTTCGTCCGAATCGGCTGAAATTAAAGCGCAAATGTGCGCGCAGTGTTCTTATGACGAGAACATCGTAATTTCAACGTTTCGCGGCACCCGCAATTTTTTAGCAAAAAATGAAATTTTTCGGGAGGCCAAAAAGTGATTTTTTGGAAGTTCGTCCGAATCGGCTGAAATTAAATCGCAAATGTGCGCGCAGTGTTCTTATGACGAGAACATCGTAATTTCAACGTTTCGCGGCACCCGCAATTTTTTAGCAAAAAATGAAATTTTTCGGGAGGCCAAAAAGTGATTTTTTGGAACTTCGTCCGAATGGGCCTTAATCATACGGCGGCCATATTGGCCATAGACAATAGATTTTGTACCCCAAGCCTCGGGTTGAAATGTTTGGGAACGAGTTCCCGCGTGGCAAAACAAAAGTTTGCAATCCCTCGGGACTCAATATGGCCGCCGTGTGATTAAGGCCCATCGGCTGAAATTAAAGCGCAAATGTGCGCGCAGTGTTCTTATGACGAGAACATCGTAATTTCAACGATTCGCGGCACCCGCAATTTTTTAGCAAAAAATGAAATTTTTCGGGAGGCCAAAAAGTCATTTTTTGGAACTTCGTCCGAATCGGCTGAAATTAAAGCGCAAATGTGCGCGCAGTGTTCTTATGACGAGAACATCGTAATTTCAACGTTTCGCGGCACCCGCAATTTTTTAGCAAAAAATGAAATTTTTCGGGAGGCCAAAAAGTGATTTTTTTGAACTTCGTCCGAATCGGCTGAAATTAAAGCGCAAATGTGCGCGCAGTGTTTTTATGACGAGAATATCGTAATTTCAACGGTTCGCGGCACCCGCAATTTTTTTGCAAAAAATGAAATTTTTCGGGAGGCCAAAAAGTCATTTTTTGGAACTTCGTCCGAATCGGCTGAAATTAAAGCGCAAATGTGCGCGCAGTGTTCTTATAACGAGAAAATCGTAATTTCAACGTTTCGCGGCACCCGCAATTTTTTAGCAAAAAATGAAATTTTTCGGGAGGCCAAATAGTGATTTTTTGCAACTTCGTCCGAATCGGCTGAAATTAAAGCGCAAATGTGCGCGCAGTGTTCTTATGACGAGAACCTCGTAATTTCAACGTTTCGCGGCACCCGCAATTTTTTAGGAAAAAATGAAATTTTTCGGGAGGCCAAAAAGTGATTTTTTGCAAGTTCGTCCGAATCGGCTGAAATTAAAGCGAAAATGTGCGCGCAGTGTTCTTATTACGAGAACATCGTAATTTCAACGTTTCGCGGCACCCGCAATTTTTTAGCAAAAAATGAAATTTTTCGGGAGGCCAAAAACTCATTTTTTGGAACTTCGTCCGAATCGGCTGAAATTAAAGCGAAAATGTGCGCGCAGTGTTCTTATTACGAGAACATCGTAATTTCAACGTTTCGCGGCACCCGCAATTTTTTAGCAAAAAATGAAATTTTTCGGGAGGCCAAAAAGTGATTTTTTGGAACTTCGTCCGAATCGGCTGAAATTAAAGCGCAAATGTGCGCGCAGTGTTCTTATGACGAGAACATCGTAATTTCAACGTTTCGCGGCACCCGCAATTTTTTAGCAAAAAATGAAATTTTTCGGGAGGCCAAAAAGTGATTTTTTGGAAGTTCGTCCGAATCGGCTGAAATTAAATCGCAAATGTGCGCGCAGTGTTCTTATGACGAGAACATCGTAATTTCAACGTTTCGCGGCACCCGCAATTTTTTAGCAAAAACTGAAATTTTTCGGGAGGCCAAAAAGTGATTTTTTGGAAGTTCGTCCGAATCGGCTGAAATTAAAGCGCAAATGTGCGCGCAGTGTTCTTATGACGAGAACATCGTAATTTCAACGTTTCGCGGCACCCGCAATTTTTTAGCAAAAAATGAAATTTTTCGGGAGGCCAAAAAGTGATTTTTTGCAAAGTTCGTCCGAATCGGCTGAAATTTAGGCGCAAATGTACGCGCAGTGTTCTTATGGCGAGAACATCGTAATTTCAACGATTCGCGGCACCCGCAATTTTTTAGCAAAAAATGAAATTTTTCGGGAGGCCAAAAAGTGATTTTTTGGAACTTCGTCCGAATCGGCTGAAATTAAAGCGCAAATGTGCGCGCAGTGTTCTTATGACGAGAACATCGTAATTTCAACGTTTCGCGGCACCCGCAATTTTTTAGCAAAAAATGAAATTTTTCGGGAGGCCAAAAAGTGATTTTTTGCAAGTTCGTCCGAATCGGCTGAAATTAAAGCGCAAATGTGCGCGCAGTGTTCTTATTACGAGAACATCGTAATTTCAACGTTTCGCGGCACCCGCAATTTTTTAGCAAAAAATGAAATTTTTCGGGAGGCCAAAAATTCATTTTTTGGAACTTCGTCCGAATCGGCTGAAATTAAAGCGCAAATGTGCGCGCAGTGTTCTTATGACGAGAACATCGTAATTCTAACGTTTCGCGGCACCCGCAATTTTTTTAGCAAAAAATGAAATTTTTCGGGAGGCCAAAAAGTGATTTTTTGGAAGTTCGTCCGAATCGGCTGAAATTAAAGCGCAAATGTGCGCGCAGTGTTCTTATGACGAGAACATCGTAATTTCAACGTTTCGCGGCACCCGCAATTTTTTAGCAAAAAATGAAATTTTTCGGGAGGCCAAAAAGTCATTTTTTGGAACTTCGTCGGAGTCGGCTTAAATTAAGCTCAAATGTGCGCGCAGTGTTCTTATGACGAGAACATCGTAATTTCAACGTTTCGAGGCACCCGCAATTTTTTAGCAAAAAATGAAATTTTTCGGGAGGCCAAAAAGTGATTTTTTGCAACTTCGTCCGAATAGGCTGAAATTAAAGCGCAAATGTGCGCGCAGTGTTCTTATTACGAGAACATCGTAATTTCAACGTTTCGCGGCACCCGCAATTTTTTAGCAAAAAATGAAATTTTTCGGGAGGCCAAAAAGTGATTTTTTGGAACTTCGTCCGAATCGGCTGAAATTAAAGCGCAAATGTACGCGCAGTGTTCTTATGACGAGAACATCGTAATTTCAACGTTTCGCGGCACCTGCAATTTTTTAGCAAAAAATGAAATTTTTCGGGAGGCCAAAAAGTGATTTTTTGCAAGTTCGTCCGAATCGGCTGAAATTAAAGCGCAAATGTGCGTGCAGTGTTCTTATGACGAGAACATCGTAATTTCAACGTTTCGCGGCACCCGCAATTTTTTAGCAAAAAATGAAATTTTTCGGGAGGCCAAAAAGTGATTTTTTGGAACTTCGTCCGAATGGGCCTTAATCATACGGCGGCCATATTGGCCATAGACAATAGATTTTGTACCCCAAGCCTCGGGTTGAAATGTTTGGGAACGAGTTCCCGCGTGGCAAAACAAAAGTTTGCAATCCCTCGGGACTCAATATGGCCGCCGTGTGATTAAGGCCCATCGGCTGAAATTAAAGCGCAAATTTGCGCGCAGTGTTCTTATGACGAGAACATCGTAATTTCAACGATTCGCGGCACCCGCAATTTTTTAGCAAAAAATGAAATTTTTCGGGAGGCCAAAAAGTCATTTTTTGGAACTTCGTCCGAATCGGCTGAAATTAAAGCGCAAATGTGCGCGCAGTGTTCTTATGACGAGAACATCGTAATTTCAACGTTTCGCGGCACCCGCAATTTTTTAGCAAAAAATGAAATTTTTCGGGAGGCCAAAAAGTGATTTTTTTGAACTTCGTCCGAATCGGCTGAAATTAAAGCGCAAATGTGCGCGCAGTGTTTTTATGACGAGAATATCGTAATTTCAACGGTTCGCGGCACCCGCAATTTTTTAGCAAAAAATGAAATTTTTCGGGAGGCCAAAAAAGTGATTTTTTGGAAGTTCGTCCGAATCGGCTGAAATTAAAGCGCAAATGTGCGCGCAGTGTTCTTATGACGAGAACATCGTAATTTCAACGTTTCGCGGCACCCGCAATTTTTTAGCAAAAAATGAAATTTTTCGGGAGGCCAAAAAAGTGATTTTTTGGAAGTTCGTCCGAATCGGCTGAAATTAAAGCGCAAATGTGCGCGCAGTGTTCTTATGACGAGAACATCGTAATTTCAACGTTTCGCGGCACCCGCAATTTTTTAGCAAAAAATGAAATTTTTCGGGAGGCCAAAAAGTGATTTTTTGGAAGTTCGTCCGAATCGGCTGAAATTAAATCGCAAATGTGCGCGCAGTGTTCTTATGACGAGAACATCGTAATTTCAACGTTTCGCGGCACCCGCAATTTTTTAGCAAAAAATGAAATTTTTCGGGAGGCCAAAAAGTGATTTTTTGGAACTTCGTCCGAATCGGCTGAAATTAAAGCGCAAATGTGCGCGCAGTGTTCTTATGACGAGAACATCGTAATTTCAACGTTTCGCGGCACCCGCAAATTTTTAGCAAAAAATTAAATTTTTCGGGAGGCCAAAAAGTGATTTTTTGGAAGTTTGTCCGAATCGGCTGAAATTAAAGCGCAAATGTGCGCGCAGTGTTCTTATGACGAGAACATCGTAATTTCAACGTTTCGCGGCACCCGCAATTGTTTAGCAAAAAATGAAATTTTTCGGGAGGCCAAAAAGTGATTTTTTGGAACTTCGTCCGAATCGGCTGAAATTAAAGCGCAAATGTGCGCGCAGTGTTCTTATGACGAGAACATGGTAATTTCAACGTTTCGCGGCACCCGCAATTTTTTAGCAAAAAATAAAATTTTTCGGGAGGCCAAAAAGTGATTTTTTGGAAGTTCGTCCGAATCGGCTGAAATTAAAGCGCAAATGTGCGCGCAGTGTTCTTATGACGAGAACATCGTAATTTCAACGTTTCGCGGCACCCGCAATTTTTTAGCAAAAAATGAAATTTTTCGGGAGGCCAAAAAGTGATTTTTTGGAAGTTCGTCCGAATCGGCTGAAATTAAAGCGCAAATGTGCGCGCAGTGTTCTTATGACGAGAACATCGTAATTTCAACGTTTCGCGGCACCCGCAATTTTTTAGCAAAAAATGAAATTTTTCGGGAGGCCAAAAAGTGATTTTTTGGAAGTTCGTCCGAATCGGCTGAAATTAAAGCGCAAATGTGCGCGCAGTGTTCTTATGACGAGAACATCGTAATTTCAACGTTTCGCGGCACCCGCAATTTTTTAGCAAAAACTGAAATTTTTCGGGAGGCCAAAAAGTGATTTTTTGGAAGTTCGTCCGAATCGGCTGCAATTAATGCGCAAATGTGCGCGCAGTGTTCTTATGACGAGAACATCGTAATTTCAACGTTTCGCGGCACCCGCAATTTTTTAGCAAAAAATGAAATTTTTCGGGAGGCCAAAAAGTGATTTTTTGGAAGTTCGTCCGAATCGGCTGAAATTAAAGCGCAAATGTGCGCGCAGTGTTCTTATGACGAGAACATCGTAATTTCAACGTTTCGCGGCACCCGCAATTTTTTAGCAAAAAATGAAATTTTTCGGGAGGCCAAAAATTCATTTTTTGGAACTTCGTCCGAATCGGCTGAAATTAAAGCGCAAATGTGCGCGCAGTGTTCTTATGACGAGAACATCGTAATTTCAACGTTTCGCGGCACCCGCAATTTTTTAGCAAAAAATGAAATTTTTCGGGAGGCCAAAAAGTGATTTTTTGGAAGTTCGTCCGAATCGGCTGAAATTAAAGCGCAAATGTGCGCGCAGTGTTCTTATGACGAGAACATCGTAATTTCAACGTTTCGCGGCACCCGCAATTTTTTAGCAAAAAATGAAATTTTTCGGGAGGCCAAAAAGTGATTTTTTGGAACTTCGTCCGAATCGGCTGAAATTAAAGCGCAAATGTGCGCGCAGTGTTCTTATGACGAGAACATCGTAATTTCAACGTTTCGCGGCACCCGCAATTTTTTAGCAAAAAATGAAATTTTTCGGGAGGCCAAAAAGTGATTTTTTGGAAGTTCGTCCGAATCGGCTGAAATTAAAGCGCAAATGTGCGCGCAGTGTTCTTATGACGAGAACATCGTAATTTCAACGTTTCGCGGCACCCGCAATTTTTTAGCAAAAAATGAAATTTTTCGGGAGGCCAAAAATTCATTTTTTGGAACTTCGTCCGAATCGGCTGAAATTAAAGCGCAAATGTGCGCGCAGTGTTCTTATGACGAGAACATCGTAATTTCAACGTTTCGCGGCACCCGCAATTTTTTAGCAAAAAATGAAATTTTTCGGGAGGCCAAAAAGTGATTTTTTGGAACTTCGTCCGAATCGGCTGAAATTAAAGCGCAAATGTGCGCGCAGTGTTCTTATGACGAGAACATCGTAATTTCAACGTTTCGCGGCACCCGCAATTTTTTAGCAAAAAATGAAATTTTTCGGGAGGCCAAAAAGTGATTTTTTGGAAGTTCGTCCGAATCGGCTGAAATTAAAGCGCAAATGTGCGCGCAGTGTTCTTATTACGAGAACATCGTAATTTCAACGTTTCGCGGCACCCGCAATTTTTTAGCAAAAAATGAAATTTTTCGGGAGGCCAAAAATTCATTTTTGGAACTTCGTCCGAATCGGCTGAAATTAAAGCGCAAATGTGCGCGCAGTGTTCTTATGACGAGAACATCGTAATTTCAACGTTTCGCGGCACCCGCAATTTTTTAGCAAAAAATGAAATTTTTCGGGAGGCCAAAAATTCATTTTTGGAACTTCGTCCGAATCGGCTGAAATTAAAGCGCAAATGTGCGCGCAGTGTTCTTATGACGAGAACATCGTAATTTCAACGTTTCGCGGCACCCGCAATTTTTTAGCAAAAAATGAAATTTTTCGGGAGGCCAAAAAAGTGATTTTTTGGAAGTTCGTCCGAATCGGCTGAAATTAAAGCGCAAATGTGCGCGCAGTGTTCTTATGACGAGAACATCGTAATTTCAACGTTTCGCGGCACCCGCAATTTTTTAGCAAAAAATGAAATTTTTCGGGAGGCCAAAAAGTGATTTTTTGGAAGTTCGTCCGAATCGGCTGAAATTAAATCGCAAATGTGCGCGCAGTGTTCTTATGACGAGAACATCGTAATTTCAACGTTTCGCGGCACCCGCAATTTTTTAGCAAAAAATGAAATTTTTCGGGAGGCCAAAAAGTGATTTTTTGGAACTTCGTCCGAATCGGCTGAAATTACAGCGCAAATGTGCGCGCAGTGTTCTTATGACGAGAACATCGTAATTTCAACGTTTCGCGGCACCCGCAAATTTTTAGCAAAAAATGAAATTTTTCGGGAGGCCAAAAAGTGATTTTTTGGAAGTTTGTCCGAATCGGCTGAAATTAAAGCGCAAATGTGCGCGCAGTGTTCTTATGACGAGAACATCGTAATTTCAACGTTTCGCGGCACCCGCAATTGTTTAGCAAAAAATGAAATTTTTCGGGAGGCCAAAAAGTGATTTTTTGGAACTTCGTCCGAATCGGCTGAAATTAAAGCGCAAATGTGCGCGCAGTGTTCTTATGACGAGAACATGGTAATTTCAACGTTTCGCGGCACCCGCAATTTTTTAGCAAAAAATAAAATTTTTCGGGAGGCCAAAAAGTGATTTTTTGGAAGTTCGTCCGAATCGGCTGAAATTAAAGCGCAAATGTGCGCGCAGTGTTCTTATGACGAGAACATCGTAATTTCAACGTTTCGCGGCACCCGCAATTTTTTAGCAAAAAATGAAATTTTTCGGGAGGCCAAAAAGTGATTTTTTAAAACTTCGTCCGAATCGGCTGAAATTAAAGCGCAAATGTGCGCGCAGTGTTCTTATGACGAGAACATCGTAATTTCAACGTTTCGCGGCACCCGCAATTTTTTAGCAAAAAATGAAATTTTTCGGGAGGCCAAAAAGTGATTTTTTGGAACTTCGTCCGAATCGGCTGAAATTAAAGCGCAAATGTGCGCGCAGTGTTCTTATGACGAGAACATCGTAATTTCAACGTTTCGCGGCACCCGCAATTTTTTAGCAAAAACTGAAATTTTTCGGGAGGCCAAAAAGTGATTTTTTGGAAGTTCGTCCGAATCGGCTGCAATTAAAGCGCAAATGTGCGCGCAGTGTTCTTATGACGAGAACATCGTAATTTCAACGTTTCGCGGCACCCGCAATTTTTTAGCAAAAAATGAAATTTTTCGGGAGGCCAAAAAGTGATTTTTTGGAAGTTCGTCCGAATCGGCTGAAATTAAAGCGCAAATGTGCGCGCAGTGTTCTTATGACGAGAACATCGTAATTTCAACGTTTCGCGGCACCCGCAATTTTTTAGCAAAAAATGAAATTTTTCGGGAGGCCAAAAATTCATTTTTTGGAACTTCGTCCGAATCGGCTGAAATTAAAGCGCAAATGTGCGCGCAGTGTTCTTATGACGAGAACATCGTAATTTCAACGTTTCGCGGCACCCGCAATTTTTTAGCAAAAAATGAAATTTTTCGGGAGGCCAAAAAGTGATTTTTTGGAAGTTCGTCCGAATCGGCTGAAATTAAAGCGCAAATGTGCGCGCAGTGTTCTTATGACGAGAACATCGTAATTTCAACGTTTCGCGGTACCCGCAATTTTTTAGCAAAAAATGAAATTTTTCGGGAGGCCAAAAATTCATTTTTGGAACTTCGTCCGAATCAGCTGAAATTAAAGCGCAAATGTGCGCGCAGTGTTCTTATTACGAGAACATCGTAATTTCAACGTTTCGCGGCACCCGCAATTTTTTAGCAAAAAATGAAATTTTTCGGGAGGCCAAAAAGTGATTTTTTGGAACTTCGTCCGAATCGGCTGAAATTAAAGCGCAAATGTCCGCGCAGTGTTCTTATGACGAGAACATCGTAATTTCAACGTTTCGCGGCACCCGCAATTTTTTAGCAAAAACTGAAATTTTTCGGGAGGCCAAAAAGTGATTTTTTGGAAGTTCGTCCGAATCGGCTGCAATTAAAGCGCAAATGTGCGCGCAGTGTTCTTATGACGAGAACATCGTAATTTCAACGTTTCGCGGCACCCGCAATTTTTTAGCAAAAAATGAAATTTTTCGGGAGGCCAAAAAGTGATTTTTTGGAAGTTCGTCCGAATCGGCTGAAATTAAAGCGCAAATGTGCGCGCAGTGTTCTTATGACGAGAACATCGTAATTTCAACGTTTCGCGGCACCCGCAATTTTTTAGCAAAAAATGAAATTTTTCGGGAGGCCAAAAATTCATTTTTTGGAACTTCGTCCGAATCGGCTGAAATTAAAGCGCAAATGTGCGCGCAGTGTTCTTATGACGAGAACATCGTAATTTCAACGTTTCGCGGCACCCGCAATTTTTTAGCAAAAAATGAAATTTTTCGGGAGGCCAAAAAGTGATTTTTTGGAAGTTCGTCCGAATCGGCTGAAATTAAAGCGCAAATGTGCGCGCAGTGTTCTTATTACGAGAACATCGTAATTTCAACGTTTCGCGGCACCCGCAATTTTTTAGCAAAAAATGAAATTTTTCGGGAGGCCAAAAATTCATTTTTGGAACTTCGTCCGAATCGGCTGAAATTAAAGCGCAAATGTGCGCGCAGTGTTCTTATGACGAGAACATCGTAATTTCAACGTTTCGCGGCACCCGCAATTTTTTAGCAAAAAATGAAATTTTTCGGGAGGCCAAAAAGTGATTTTTTGGAACTTCGTCCGAATCGGCTGAAATTAAAGCGCAAATGTGCGCGCAGTGTTCTTATGACGAGAACATCGTAATTTCAACGTTTCGCGGCACCCGCAATTTTTTAGCAAAAAATGAAATTTTTCGGGAGGCCAAAAAGTGATTTTTTGGAAGTTCGTCCGAATCGGCTGAAATTAAATCGCAAATGTGCGCGCAGTGTTCTTATGACAAGAACATCGTAATTTCAACGTTTCGCGGCACCCGCAATTTTTTAGCAAAAAATGAAATTTTTCGGGAGGCCAAAAAGTGATTTTTTGGAACTTCGTCCGAATCGGCTGAAATTAAAGCGCAAATGTGCGCGCAGTGTTCTTATGACGAGAACATCGTAATTTCAACGTTTCGCGGCACCCGCAATTTTTTAGCAAAAAATGAAATTTTTCGGGAGGCCAAAAAGTGATTTTTTGGAAGTTCGTCCGAATCGGCTGAAATTAAAGCGCAAATGTGCGCGCAGTGTTCTTATGACGAGAACATCGTAATTTCAACGTTTCGCGGCACCCGCAATTTTTTGGCAAAAAATGAAATTTTTCGGGAGGCCAAAAAGTGATTTTTTGGAACTTCGTCCGAATCGGCTGAAATTAAAGCGCAAATGTGCGCGCAGTGTTCTTATGACGAGAACATCGTAATTTCAACGTTTCGCGGCACCCGCAATTTTTTAGCAAAAAATGAAATTTTTCGGGAGGCCAAAAAGTGATTTTTTGGAACTTCGTCCGAATCGGCTGAAATTAAAGCGCAAATGTGCGCGCAGTGTTCTTATGACGAGAACATCGTAATTTCAACGTTTCGCGGCACCCGCAATTTTTTAGCAAAAAATGAAATTTTTCGGGAGGCCAAAAAGTGATTTTTTGGAAGTTCGTCCGAATCGGCTGAAATTAAATCGCAAATGTGCGCGCAGTGTTCTTATGACGAGAACATCGTAATTTCAACGTTTCGCGGCACCCGCAATTTTTTAGCAAAAAATGAAATTTTTCGGGAGGCCAAAAAGTGATTTTTTGGAAGTTCGTCCGAATCGGCTGAAATTAAAGCGCAAATGTGCGCGCAGTGTTCTTATGACGAGAACATCGTAATTTCAACGTTTCGCGGCACCCGCAATTTTTTAGCAAAAAATGAAATTTTTCGGGAGGCCAAAAAGTGATTTTTTGGAAGTTCGTCCGAATCGGCTGAAATTAAAGCGCAAATGTGCGCGCAGTGTTCTTATTACGAGAACATCGTAATTTAAACGTTTCGCGGCACCCGCAATTTTTTAGCAAAAAATGAAATTTTTCGGGAGGCCAAAAATTCATTTTTGGAACTTCGTCCGAATCGGCTGAAATTAAAGCGCAAATGTGCGCGCAGTGTTCTTATGACGAGAACATCGTAATTTCAACGTTTCGCGGCACCCGCAATTTTTTAGCAAAAAATGAAATTTTTCGGGAGGCCAAAAATTCATTTTTGGAAGTTCGTCCGAATCGGCTGAAATTAAAGCGCAAATGTGCGCGCAGTGTTCTTATGACGAGAACATCGTAATTTCAACGTTTCGCGGCACCCGCAATTTTTTAGCAAAAAATGAAATTTTTCGGGAGGCCAAAAAGTGATTTTTTGGAACTTCGTCCGAATCGGCTGAAATTAAAGCGCAAATGTGCGCGCAGTGTTCTTATGACGAGAACATCGTAATTTCAACGTTTCGCGGCACCCGCAATTTTTTAGCAAAAAATGAAATTTTTCGGGAGGCCAAAAAGTGATTTTTTGGAAGTTCGTCCGAATCGGCTGAAATTAAATCGCAAATGTGCGCGCAGTGTTGTTATGACGAGAACATCGTAATTTCAACGTTTCGCGGCACCCGCAATTTTTTAGCAAAAAATGAAATTTTTCGGGAGGCCAAAAAGTGATTTTTTGGAACTTCGTCCGAATCGGCTGAAATTAAAGCGCAAATGTGCGCGCAGTGTTCTTATGACGAGAACATCGTAATTTCAACGTTTCGCGGCACCCGCAATTTTTTAGCAAAAAATGAAATTTTTCGGGAGGCCAAAAAGTGATTTTTTGGAACTTCGTCCGAATCGGCTGAAATTAAAGCGCAAATGTGCGCGCAGTGTTCTTATGACGAGAACATCGTAATTTCAACGTTTCGCGGCACCCGCAAATTTTTAGCAAAAAATGAAATTTTTCGGGAGGCCAAAAAGTGATTTTTTGGAAGTTCGTCCGAATCGGCTGAAATTAAAGCGCAAATGTGCGCGCAGTGTTCTTATGACGAGAACATCGTAATTTCAACGTTTCGCGGCACCCGCAATTTTTTAGCAAAAAATGAAATTTTTCGGGAGGCCAAAAAGTGATTTTTTGGAACTTCGTCCGAATCGGCTGAAATTAAAGCGCAAATGTGCGCGCAGTGTTCTTATGAGGAGAACATCGTAATTTCAACGATTCGCGGCACCCGCAATTTTTTAGCAAAAAATGAAATTTTTCTGGAGGCCAAAAAGTGATTTTTTGGAAGTTCGTCCGAATCGGCTGAAATTAAAGCGCAAATGTGCGCGCAGTGTTTTTATGACGAGAATATCGTAATTTCAACGATTCGCGGCACCCGCAATTTTTTAGCAAAAAATGAAATTTTTCGGGAGGCCAAAAAGTCATTTTTTGGAACTTCGTCGGAATCGGCTGAAATTAAAGCGCAAATGTGCGCGCAGTGTTCTTATGACGAGAACATCGTAATTTCAACGTTTCGAGGCACCCGCCATTTTTTAGCAAAAAATGAAATTTTTCGGGAGGCCAAAAAGTGATTTTTTGCAACTTCGTCCGAATCGGCTGAAATTAAAGCGCAAATGTGTGCGCAGTGTTCTTATTACGAGAACATCGTAATTTCAACGTTTCGCGGCACCCGCAATTTTTTAGCAAAAAATGAAATTTTTCGGGAGGCCAAAAAGTGATTTTTTGGAACTTCGTCCGAATCGTTTGAAATTAAAGCGCAAATGTACGCGCAGTGTTCTTATGACGAGAACATCGTAATTTCAACGTTTCGCGGCACCCGCAATTTTTTAGCAAAAAATGAAATTTTTCGGGAGGCCAAAAAGTCATTTTTTGGAAGTTCGTCGGAATCGGCTGCAATTAAAGCGCAAATGTGCGCGCAGTGTTCTTATGACGAGAACATCGTAATTTCAACGTTTCGCGGCACCTGCAATTTTTTAGCAAAAAATGAAATTTTTCGGGAGGCGAAAAAGTGATTTTTTGCAAGTTCGTCCGAATCGGCTGAAATTAAAGCGCAAATGTGCGCGCAGTGTTCTTATGACGAGAACATCGTAATTTCAACGTTTCGCGGCACCCGCAATTTTTTAGCAAAAAATGAAATTTTTCGGGAGGCCAAAAAGTGATTTTTTGGAACTTCGTCCGAATCGGCTGAAATTAAAGCGCAAATGTGCGCGCAGTGTTCTTATGACGAGAACATCGTAATTTCAACGTTTCGCGGCACCCGCAATTTTTTAGCAAAAAATGAAATTTTTCGGGAGGCCAAAAAGTGATTTTTTGGAAGTTCGTCCGAATCGGCTGAAATTAAATCGCAAATGTGCGCGCAGTGTTCTTATGACGAGAACATCGTAATTTCAACGTTTCGCGGCACCCGCAATTTTTTAGCAAAAACTGAAATTTTTCGGGAGGCCAAAAAGTGATTTTTTGGAAGTTCGTCCGAATCGGCTGAAATTAAAGCGCAAATGTGCGCGCAGTGTTCTTATGACGAGAACATCGTAATTTCAACGTTTCGCGGCACCCGCAATTTTTTAGCAAAAAATGAAATTTTTCGGGAGGCCAAAAAGTGATTTTTTGCAAAGTTCGTCCGAATCGGCTGAAATTTAGGCGCAAATGTACGCGCAGTGTTCTTATGGCGAGAACATCGTAATTTCAACGATTCGCGGCACCCGCAATTTTTTAGCAAAAAATGAAATTTTTCGGGAGGCCAAAAAGTGATTTTTTGGAACTTCGTCCGAATCGGCTGAAATTAAAGCGCAAATGTGCGCGCAGTGTTCTTATGACGAGAACATCGTAATTTCAACGTTTCGCGGCACCCGCAATTTTTTAGCAAAAAATGAAATTTTTCGGGAGGCCAAAAAGTGATTTTTTGCAAGTTCGTCCGAATCGGCTGAAATTAAAGCGCAAATGTGCGCGCAGTGTTCTTATTACGAGAACATCGTAATTTCAACGTTTCGCGGCACCCGCAATTTTTTAGCAAAAAATGAAATTTTTCGGGAGGCCAAAAATTCATTTTTTGGAACTTCGTCCGAATCGGCTGAAATTAAAGCGCAAATGTGCGCGCAGTGTTCTTATGACGAGAACATCGTAATTCTAACGTTTCGCGGCACCCGCAATTTTTTTAGCAAAAAATGAAATTTTTCGGGAGGCCAAAAAGTGATTTTTTGGAAGTTCGTCCGAATGGGCCTTAATCATACGGCGGCCATATTGGCCATAGACAATAGATTTTGTACCCCAAGCCTCGGGTTGAAATGTTTGGGAACGAGTTCCCGCGTGGCAAAACAAAAGTTTGCAATCCCTCGGGACTCAATATGGCCGCCGTGTGATTAAGGCCCATCGGCTGAAATTAAAGCGCAAATGTGCGCGCAGTGTTCTTATGACGAGAACATCGTAATTTCAACGATTCGCGGCACCCGCAATTTTTTAGCAAAAAATGAAATTTTTCGGGAGGCCAAAAAGTCATTTTTTGGAACTTCGTCCGAATCGGCTGAAATTAAAGCGCAAATGTGCGCGCAGTGTTCTTATGACGAGAACATCGTAATTTCAACGTTTCGCGGCACCCGCAATTTTTTAGCAAAAAATGAAATTTTTCGGGAGGCCAAAAAGTGATTTTTTTGAACTTCGTCCGAATCGGCTGAAATTAAAGCGCAAATGTGCGCGCAGTGTTTTTATGACGAGAATATCGTAATTTCAACGGTTCGCGGCACCCGCAATTTTTTAGCAAAAAATGAAATTTTTCGGGAGGCCAAAAAGTCATTTTTTGGAACTTCGTCCGAATCGGCTGAAATTAAAGCGCAAATGTGCGCGCAGTGTTCTTATAACGAGAAAATCGTAATTTCAACGTTTCGCGGCACCCGCAATTTTTTAGCAAAAAATGAAATTTTTCGGGAGGCCAAAAAGTGATTTTTTGCAACTTCGTCCGAATCGGCTGAAATTAAAGCGCAAATGTGCGCGCAGTGTTGTTATGACGAGAACCTCGTAATTTCAACGTTTCGCGGCACCCGCAATTTTTTAGGAAAAAATGAAATTTTTCGGGAGGCCAAAAAGTGATTTTTTGCAAGTTCGTCCGAATCGGCTGAAATTAAAGCGAAAATGTGCGCGCAGTGTTCTTATTACGAGAACATCGTAATTTCAACGTTTCGCGGCACCCGCAATTTTTTAGCAAAAAATGAAATTTTTCGGGAGGCCAAAAAGTGATTTTTTGGAACTTCGTGCGAATCGGCTGAAATTAAAGCGAAAATGTGCGCGCAGTGTTCTTATTACGAGAACATCGTAATTTCAACGTTTCGCGGCACCCGCAATTTTTTAGCAAAAAATGAAATTTTTCGGGAGGCCAAAAAGTGATTTTTTGGAACTTCGTCCGAATCGGCTGAAATTAAAGCGCAAATGTGCGCGCAGTGTTTTTATGACGAGAACATCGTAATTTCAACGTTTCGCGGCACCCGCAATTTTTTAGCAAAAAATGAAATTTTTCGGGAGGCCAAAAAGTGATTTTTTGGAACTTCGTCCGAATCGGCTGAAATTAAAGCGAAAATGTGCGCGCAGTGTTCTTATTACGAGAACATCGTAATTTCAACGTTTCGCGGCACCCGCAATTTTTAAGCAAAAAATGAAATTTTTCGGGAGGCCAAAAAGTGATTTTTTTGAACTTCGTCCGAATCGGCTGAAATTAAAGCGCAAATGTGCGCGCAGTGTTTTTATGACGAGAATATCGTAATTTCAACGATTCGCGGCACCCGCAATTTTTTAGCAAAAAATGAAATTTTTCGGGAGGCCAAAAAGTCATTTTTTGGAACTTCGTCGGAATCGGCTGAAATTAAAGCGCAAATGTGCGCGCAGTGTTCTTATGACGAGAACATCGTAATTTCAACGTTTCGAGGCACCCGCCATTTTTTAGCAAAAAATGAAATTTTTCGGGAGGCCAAAAAGTGATTTTTTGCAACTTCGTCCGAATCGGCTGAAATTAAAGCGCAAATGTGTGCGCAGTGTTCTTATTACGAGAACATCGTAATTTCAACGTTTCGCGGCACCCGCAATTTTTTAGCAAAAAATGAAATTTTTCGGGAGGCCAAAAAGTGATTTTTTGGAACTTCGTCCGAATCGTTTGAAATTAAAGCGCAAATGTACGCGCAGTGTTCTTATGACGAGAACATCGTAATTTCAACGTTTCGCGGCACCCGCAATTTTTTAGCAAAAAATGAAATTTTTCGGGAGGCCAAAAAGTCATTTTTTGGAAGTTCGTCGGAATCGGCTGCAATTAAAGCGCAAATGTGCGCGCAGTGTTCTTATGACGAGAACATCGTAATTTCAACGTTTCGCGGCACCTGCAATTTTTTAGCAAAAAATGAAATTTTTCGGGAGGCGAAAAAGTGATTTTTTGCAAGTTCGTCCGAATCGGCTGAAATTAAAGCGCAAATGTGCGCGCAGTGTTCTTATGACGAGAACATCGTAATTTCAACGTTTCGCGGCACCCGCAATTTTTTAGCAAAAAATGAAATTTTTCGGGAGGCCAAAAAGTGATTTTTTGGAACTTCGTCCGAATCGGCTGAAATTAAAGCGCAAATGTGCGCGCAGTGTTCTTATGACGAGAACATCGTAATTTCAACGTTTCGCGGCACCCGCAATTTTTTAGCAAAAAATGAAATTTTTCGGGAGGCCAAAAAGTGATTTTTTGGAAGTTCGTCCGAATCGGCTGAAATTAAATCGCAAATGTGCGCGCAGTGTTCTTATGACGAGAACATCGTAATTTCAACGTTTCGCGGCACCCGCAATTTTTTAGCAAAAACTGAAATTTTTCGGGAGGCCAAAAAGTGATTTTTTGGAAGTTCGTCCGAATCGGCTGAAATTAAAGCGCAAATGTGCGCGCAGTGTTCTTATGACGAGAACATCGTAATTTCAACGTTTCGCGGCACCCGCAATTTTTTAGCAAAAAATGAAATTTTTCGGGAGGCCAAAAAGTGATTTTTTGCAAAGTTCGTCCGAATCGGCTGAAATTTAGGCGCAAATGTACGCGCAGTGTTCTTATGGCGAGAACATCGTAATTTCAACGATTCGCGGCACCCGCAATTTTTTAGCAAAAAATGAAATTTTTCGGGAGGCCAAAAAGTGATTTTTTGGAACTTCGTCCGAATCGGCTGAAATTAAAGCGCAAATGTGCGCGCAGTGTTCTTATGACGAGAACATCGTAATTTCAACGTTTCGCGGCACCCGCAATTTTTTAGCAAAAAATGAAATTTTTCGGGAGGCCAAAAAGTGATTTTTTGCAAGTTCGTCCGAATCGGCTGAAATTAAAGCGCAAATGTGCGCGCAGTGTTCTTATTACGAGAACATCGTAATTTCAACGTTTCGCGGCACCCGCAATTTTTTAGCAAAAAATGAAATTTTTCGGGAGGCCAAAAATTCATTTTTTGGAACTTCGTCCGAATCGGCTGAAATTAAAGCGCAAATGTGCGCGCAGTGTTCTTATGACGAGAACATCGTAATTCTAACGTTTCGCGGCACCCGCAATTTTTTTAGCAAAAAATGAAATTTTTCGGGAGGCCAAAAAGTGATTTTTTGGAAGTTCGTCCGAATGGGCCTTAATCATACGGCGGCCATATTGGCCATAGACAATAGATTTTGTACCCCAAGCCTCGGGTTGAAATGTTTGGGAACGAGTTCCCGCGTGGCAAAACAAAAGTTTGCAATCCCTCGGGACTCAATATGGCCGCCGTGTGATTAAGGCCCATCGGCTGAAATTAAAGCGCAAATGTGCGCGCAGTGTTCTTATGACGAGAACATCGTAATTTCAACGATTCGCGGCACCCGCAATTTTTTAGCAAAAAATGAAATTTTTCGGGAGGCCAAAAAGTCATTTTTTGGAACTTCGTCCGAATCGGCTGAAATTAAAGCGCAAATGTGCGCGCAGTGTTCTTATGACGAGAACATCGTAATTTCAACGTTTCGCGGCACCCGCAATTTTTTAGCAAAAAATGAAATTTTTCGGGAGGCCAAAAAGTGATTTTTTTGAACTTCGTCCGAATCGGCTGAAATTAAAGCGCAAATGTGCGCGCAGTGTTTTTATGACGAGAATATCGTAATTTCAACGGTTCGCGGCACCCGCAATTTTTTAGCAAAAAATGAAATTTTTCGGGAGGCCAAAAAGTCATTTTTTGGAACTTCGTCCGAATCGGCTGAAATTAAAGCGCAAATGTGCGCGCAGTGTTCTTATAACGAGAAAATCGTAATTTCAACGTTTCGCGGCACCCGCAATTTTTTAGCAAAAAATGAAATTTTTCGGGAGGCCAAAAAGTGATTTTTTGCAACTTCGTCCGAATCGGCTGAAATTAAAGCGCAAATGTGCGCGCAGTGTTGTTATGACGAGAACCTCGTAATTTCAACGTTTCGCGGCACCCGCAATTTTTTAGGAAAAAATGAAATTTTTCGGGAGGCCAAAAAGTGATTTTTTGCAAGTTCGTCCGAATCGGCTGAAATTAAAGCGAAAATGTGCGCGCAGTGTTCTTATTACGAGAACATCGTAATTTCAACGTTTCGCGGCACCCGCAATTTTTTAGCAAAAAATGAAATTTTTCGGGAGGCCAAAAAGTGATTTTTTGGAACTTCGTCCGAATCGGCTGAAATTAAAGCGAAAATGTGCGCGCAGTGTTCTTATTACGAGAACATCGTAATTTCAACGTTTCGCGGCACCCGCAATTTTTTAGCAAAAAATGAAATTTTTCGGGAGGCCAAAAAGTGATTTTTTGGAACTTCGTCCGAATCGGCTGAAATTAAAGCGCAAATGTGCGCGCAGTGTTTTTATGACGAGAACATCGTAATTTCAACGTTTCGCGGCACCCGCAATTTTTTAGCAAAAAATGAAATTTTTCGGGAGGCCAAAAAGTGATTTTTTGGAACTTCGTCCGAATCGGCTGAAATTAAAGCGAAAATGTGCGCGCAGTGTTCTTATTACGAGAACATCGTAATTTCAACGTTTCGCGGCACCCGCAATTTTTAAGCAAAAAATGAAATTTTTCGGGAGGCCAAAAAGTGATTTTTTTGAACTTCGTCCGAATCGGCTGAAATTAAAGCGCAAATGTGCGCGCAGTGTTTTTATGACAAGAATATCGTAATTTCAACGATTCGCGGCACCCGCAATTTTTTAGCAAAAAATGAAATTTTTCGGGAGGCCAAAAAGTCATTTTTTGGAACTTCGTCGGAATCGGCTGAAATTAAGCGCAAATGTGCGCGCAGTGTTCTTATCACGAGAACATCGTAATTTCAACGATTCGCGGCACCCGCAATTTTTTAGCAAAAAATGAAATTTTTCGGGAGGCCAAAAACTGATTTTTTGGAAGTTCGTCCGAATCGGCTGAAATTAAAGCGCAAATGTGCGCGCAGTGTTCTTATTACGACAACATCGTAATTTCAACGTTTCGCGGCACCCGCAATTTTTTAGCAAAAAATGAAATTTTTCGGGAGGCCAAAAAGTGATTTTTTGGAAGTTCGTCCGAATCGGCTGAAATTAAAGCGCAAATGTGCGCGCAGTGTTCTCATGACGAGAACATCGTAATTTCAACGTTTCGCGGCACCCACAATTTTTTAGCAAAAAATGAAATTTTTCGGGAGGCCAAAAAGTGATTTTTTGGAAGTTCGTCCGAATCGGCTGAAATTAAAGCGCAAATGTGCGCGCAGTGATCTTATGACGAGAACATCGTAATTTCAACGTTTCGCGGCACCCGCAATTTTTTAGCAAAAAATGAAATTTTTCGGGAGGCCAAAAAGTGATTTTTTTGAACTTCGTCCGAATCGGCTGAAATTAAAGCGCAAATGTGCGCGCAGTGTTTATATGACGAGAATATCGTAATTTCAACGATTCGCGGCACCCGCAATTTTTTAGCAAAAAATGAAATTTTTCGAGAGGCCAAAAAGTCATTTTTTGGAACTTCGTCCGAATCGGCTGAAATTAAAGCGCAAATGTGCGCGCAGTGTTCTTATAACGAGAAAATCGTAATTTCAACGTTTCGCGGCACCCGCAATTTTTTAGCAAAAAATGAAATTTTTCGGGAGGCCAAAAAGTGATTTTTTGGAACTTCGTCCGAATCGGCTGAAATTAAAGCGCAAATGTGCGCGCAGTGTTCTTATGACGAGAACCTCGTAATTTCAACGTTTCGCGGCACCCGCAATTTTTTAGGAAAAAATGAAATTTTTCGGGAGGCCAAAAAGTGATTTTTTGGAACTTCGTCCGAATCGGCTGAAATTAAAGCGCAAATGTGCGCGCAGTGTTCTTATGACGAGAACATCGTAATTTCAACGATTCGCGGCACCCGCAATTTTTTAGCAAAAAATGAAATTTTTCGGGAGGCCAAAAAGTGATTTTTTGGAACTTCGTCCGAATCGGCTGAAATTAAAGCGCAAATGTGCGCGCAGTGTCCTTATGACGAGAACATCGTAATTTCAGCGTTTCGCGGCACCCGCAATTTTTTAGCAAAAAATGAAATTTTTCGGGAGGCCAAAAAGTCATTTTTTGCAAGTTCGTCCGAATCGGCTGAAATTAAAGCGCAAATGTGCGCGCAGTGTTCTTATGACGAGAACATCGTAATTTCAACGTTTCGCTGCACCCGCAATTTTTTAGCAAAAAATGAAATTTTTCGGGAGGCCAAAAAGTCATTTTTTGGAAGTTCGTCCGAATCGGCTGAAATTAAAGCGCAAATGTGCGCGCAGTGTTCTTATCACGAGAACATCGTAATTTCAACGTTTCGCGGCACCCGCAATTTTTTAGCAAAAAATGAAATTTTTCGGGAGGCCAAAAAGTCATTTTTTGGAACTTCGTCCGAATCGGCTGAAATTAAAGCGCAAATGTGCGCGCAGTGTTCTTATGACGAAAACATCGTAATTTCAACGTTTTGCGGCACCCGCAATTTTTAGCAAAAACTGAAATTTTTCGGGAGGCCAAAAAGTGATTTTTTGAAGTTCGTCGGAATCGGCTGCAATTAAAGCGCAAATGTGCGCGCAGTGTTCTTATTACGAGAACATCGTAATTTCAACGTTTCGCGGCACCCGCAATTTTTTAGCAAAAAATGAAATTTTTCGGGAGGCCAAAAAGTCATTTTTTGCAAGTTCGTCCGAATCGGCTGAAATTAAAGCGCAAATGTGCGCGCAGTGTTCTTATGACGAGAACATCGTAATTTCAACGTTTCGCGGCACCCGCAATTTTTTAGCAAAAAATGAAATTTTTCGGGAGGCCAAAAAGTCATTTTTTGCAAGTTCGTCCGAATCGGCTGAAATTAAAGCGCAAATGTGCGCGCAGTGTTCTTATGACGAGAACATCGTAATTTCAACGTTTCGCTGCACCCGCAATTTTTTAGCAAAAAATGAAATTTTTCGGGAGGCCAAAAAGTCATTTTTTGGAAGTTCGTCCGAATCGGCTGAAATTAAAGCGCAAATGTGCGCGCAGTGTTCTTATCACGAGAACATCGTAATTTCAACGTTTCGCGGCACCCGCAATTTTTTAGCAAAAAATGAAATTTTTCGGGAGGCCAAAAAGTCATTTTTTGGAACTTCGTCCGAATCGGCTGAAATTAAAGCGCAAATGTGCGCGCAGTGTTCTTATGACGAAAACATCGTAATTTCAACGTTTTGCGGCACCCGCAATTTTTAGCAAAAACTGAAATTTTTCGGGAGGCCAAAAAGTGATTTTTTGAAGTTCGTCGGAATCGGCTGCAATTAAAGCGCAAATGTGCGCGCAGTGTTCTTATTACGAGAACATCGTAATTTCAACGTTTCGCGGCACCCGCAATTTTTTAGCAAAAAATGAAATTTTTCGGGAGGCCAAAAAGTCATTTTTTGGAAGTTCGTCCGAATCGGCTGAAATTAAAGCGCAAATGTGCGCGCAGTGTTCTTATCACGAGAACATCGTAATTTCAACGTTTCGCGGCACCCGCAATTTTTTAGCAAAAAATGAAATTTTTCGGGAGGCCAAAAAGTCATTTTTTGGAACTTCGTCCGAATCGGCTGAAATTAAAGCGCAAATGTGCGCGCAGTGTTCTTATGACGAAAACATCGTAATTTCAACGTTTCGCGGCACCCGCAATTTTTAGCAAAAACTGAAATTTTTCGGGAGGCCAAAAAGTGATTTTTTGAAGTTCGTCGGAATCGGCTGCAATTAAAGCGCAAATGTGCGCGCAGTGTTCTTATTACGAGAACATCGTAATTTCAACGTTTCGCGGCACCCGCAATTTTTTAGCAAAAAATGAAATTTTTCGGGAGGCCAAAAAGTGATTTTTTGGAACTTCGTCCGAATCGGCTGAAATTAAAGCGCAAATGTACGCGCAGTGTTCTTATGACGAGAACATCGTAATTTCAACGTTTCGCGGCACCTGCAATTTTTTAGCAAAAAATGAAATTTTTCGGGAGGCCAAAAAGTGATTTTTTGCAAGTTCGTCCGAATCGGCTGAAATTAAAGCGCAAATGTGCGCGCAGTGTTCTTATGACGAGAACATCGTAATTTCAACGTTTCGCGGCACCCGCAATTTTTTAGCAAAAAATGAAATTTTTCGGGAGGCCAAAAAGTGATTTTTTGGAACTTCGTCCGAATGGGCCTTAATCATACGGCGGCCATATTGGCCATAGACAATAGATTTTGTACCCCAAGCCTCGGGTTGAAATGTTTGGGAACGAGTTCCCGCGTGGCAAAACAAAAGTTTGCAATCCCTCGGGACTCAATATGGCCGCCGTGTGATTAAGGCCCATCGGCTGAAATTAAAGCGCAAATGTGCGCGCAGTGTTCTTATGACGAGAACATCGTAATTTCAACGATTCGCGGCACCCGCAATTTTTTAGCAAAAAATGAAATTTTTCGGGAGGCCAAAAAGTCATTTTTTGGAACTTCGTCCGAATCGGCTGAAATTAAAGCGCAAATGTGCGCGCAGTGTTCTTATGACGAGAACATCGTAATTTCAACGTTTCGCGGCACCCGCAATTTTTTAGCAAAAAATGAAATTTTTCGGGAGGCCAAAAAGTGATTTTTTTGAACTTCGTCCGAATCGGCTGAAATTAAAGCGCAAATGTGCGCGCAGTGTTTTTATGACGAGAATATCGTAATTTCAACGGTTCGCGGCACCCGCAATTTTTTAGCAAAAAATGAAATTTTTCGGGAGGCCAAAAAGTCATTTTTTGGAACTTCGTCCGAATCGGCTGAAATTAAAGCGCAAATGTGCGCGCAGTGTTCTTATAACGAGAAAATCGTAATTTCAACGTTTCGCGGCACCCGCAATTTTTTAGCAAAAAATGAAATTTTTCGGGAGGCCAAATAGTGATTTTTTGCAACTTCGTCCGAATCGGCTGAAATTAAAGCGCAAATGTGCGCGCAGTGTTCTTATGACGAGAACCTCGTAATTTCAACGTTTCGCGGCACCCGCAATTTTTTAGGAAAAAATGAAATTTTTCGGGAGGCCAAAAAGTGATTTTTTGCAAGTTCGTCCGAATCGGCTGAAATTAAAGCGAAAATGTGCGCGCAGTGTTCTTATTACGAGAACATCGTAATTTCAACGTTTCGCGGCACCCGCAATTTTTTAGCAAAAAATGAAATTTTTCGGGAGGCCAAAAACTCATTTTTTGGAACTTCGTCCGAATCGGCTGAAATTAAAGCGAAAATGTGCGCGCAGTGTTCTTATTACGAGAACATCGTAATTTCAACGTTTCGCGGCACCCGCAATTTTTTAGCAAAAAATGAAATTTTTCGGGAGGCCAAAAAGTGATTTTTTGGAACTTCGTCCGAATCGGCTGAAATTAAAGCGCAAATGTGCGCGCAGTGTTCTTATGACGAGAACATCGTAATTTCAACGTTTCGCGGCACCCGCAATTTTTTAGCAAAAAATGAAATTTTTCGGGAGGCCAAAAAGTGATTTTTTGGAAGTTCGTCCGAATCGGCTGAAATTAAATCGCAAATGTGCGCGCAGTGTTCTTATGACGAGAACATCGTAATTTCAACGTTTCGCGGCACCCGCAATTTTTTAGCAAAAACTGAAATTTTTCGGGAGGCCAAAAAGTGATTTTTTGGAAGTTCGTCCGAATCGGCTGAAATTAAAGCGCAAATGTGCGCGCAGTGTTCTTATGACGAGAACATCGTAATTTCAACGTTTCGCGGCACCCGCAATTTTTTAGCAAAAAATGAAATTTTTCGGGAGGCCAAAAACTCATTTTTTGGAACTTCGTCCGAATCGGCTGAAATTAAAGCGAAAATGTGCGCGCAGTGTTCTTATTACGAGAACATCGTAATTTCAACGTTTCGCGGCACCCGCAATTTTTTAGCAAAAAATGAAATTTTTCGGGAGGCCAAAAAGTGATTTTTTGGAAGTTCGTCCGAATCGGCTGAAATTAAAGCGCAAATGTGCGCGCAGTGTTCTTATGACGAGAACATCGTAATTTCAACGTTTCGCGGCACCCGCAATTTTTTAGCAAAAAATGAAATTTTTCGGGAGGCCAAAAAGTGATTTTTTGCAAAGTTCGTCCGAATCGGCTGAAATTTAGGCGCAAATGTACGCGCAGTGTTCTTATGGCGAGAACATCGTAATTTCAACGATTCGCGGCACCCGCAATTTTTTAGCAAAAAATGAAATTTTTCGGGAGGCCAAAAACTCATTTTTTGGAACTTCGTCCGAATCGGCTGAAATTAAAGCGAAAATGTGCGCGCAGTGTTCTTATTACGAGAACATCGTAATTTCAACGTTTCGCGGCACCCGCAATTTTTTAGCAAAAAATGAAATTTTTCGGGAGGCCAAAAACTCATTTTTTGGAACTTCGTCCGAATCGGCTGAAATTAAAGCGAAAATGTGCGCGCAGTGTTCTTATTACGAGAACATCGTAATTTCAACGTTTCGCGGCACCCGCAATTTTTTAGCAAAAAATGAAATTTTTCGGGAGGCCAAAAAGTGATTTTTTGGAACTTCGTCCGAATCGGCTGAAATTAAAGCGCAAATGTGCGCGCAGTGTTCTTATGACGAGAACATCGTAATTTCAACGTTTCGCGGCACCCGCAATTTTTTAGCAAAAAATGAAATTTTTCGGGAGGCCAAAAACTCATTTTTTGGAACTTCGTCCGAATCGGCTGAAATTAAAGCGAAAATGTGCGCGCAGTGTTCTTATTACGAGAACATCGTAATTTCAACGTTTCGCGGCACCCGCAATTTTTTAGGAAAAAATGAAATTTTTCGGGAGGCCAAAAAGTGATTTTTTGCAAGTTCGTCCGAATCGGCTGAAATTAAAGCGAAAATGTGCGCGCAGTGTTCTTATTACGAGAACATCGTAATTTCAACGTTTCGCGGCACCCGCAATTTTTTAGCAAAAAATGAAATTTTTCGGGAGGCCAAAAACTCATTTTTTGGAACTTCGTCCGAATCGGCTGAAATTAAAGCGAAAATGTGCGCGCAGTGTTCTTATTACGAGAACATCGTAATTTCAACGTTTCGCGGCACCCGCAATTTTTTAGCAAAAAATGAAATTTTTCGGGAGGCCAAAAAGTGATTTTTTGGAACTTCGTCCGAATCGGCTGAAATTAAAGCGCAAATGTGCGCGCAGTGTTCTTATGACGAGAACATCGTAATTTCAACGTTTCGCGGCACCCGCAATTTTTTAGCAAAAAATGAAATTTTTCGGGAGGCCAAAAACTCATTTTTTGGAACTTCGTCCGAATCGGCTGAAATTAAAGCGAAAATGTGCGCGCAGTGTTCTTATTACGAGAACATCGTAATTTCAACGTTTCGCGGCACCCGCAATTTTTTAGGAAAAAATGAAATTTTTCGGGAGGCCAAAAAGTGATTTTTTGCAAGTTCGTCCGAATCGGCTGAAATTAAAGCGAAAATGTGCGCGCAGTGTTCTTATTACGAGAACATCGTAATTTCAACGTTTCGCGGCACCCGCAATTTTTTAGCAAAAAATGAAATTTTTCGGGAGGCCAAAAACTCATTTTTTGGAACTTCGTCCGAATCGGCTGAAATTAAAGCGAAAATGTGCGCGCAGTGTTCTTATTACGAGAACATCGTAATTTCAACGTTTCGCGGCACCCGCAATTTTTTAGCAAAAAATGAAATTTTTCGGGAGGCCAAAAAGTGATTTTTTGGAACTTCGTCCGAATCGGCTGAAATTAAAGCGCAAATGTGCGCGCAGTGTTCTTATGACGAGAACATCGTAATTTCAACGTTTCGCGGCACCCGCAATTTTTTAGCAAAAAATGAAATTTTTCGGGAGGCCAAAAAGTGATTTTTTGGAAGTTCGTCCGAATCGGCTGAAATTAAATCGCAAATGTGCGCGCAGTGTTCTTATGACGAGAACATCGTAATTTCAACGTTTCGCGGCACCCGCAATTTTTTAGCAAAAACTGAAATTTTTCGGGAGGCCAAAAAGTGATTTTTTGGAAGTTCGTCCGAATCGGCTGAAATTAAAGCGCAAATGTGCGCGCAGTGTTCTTATGACGAGAACATCGTAATTTCAACGTTTCGCGGCACCCGCAATTTTTTAGCAAAAAATGAAATTTTTCGGGAGGCCAAAAAGTGATTTTTTGCAAAGTTCGTCCGAATCGGCTGAAATTTAGGCGCAAATGTACGCGCAGTGTTCTTATGGCGAGAACATCGTAATTTCAACGATTCGCGGCACCCGCAATTTTTTAGCAAAAAATGAAATTTTTCGGGAGGCCAAAAAGTGATTTTTTGGAACTTCGTCCGAATCGGCTGAAATTAAAGCGCAAATGTGCGCGCAGTGTTCTTATGACGAGAACATCGTAATTTCAACGTTTCGCGGCACCCGCAATTTTTTAGCAAAAAATGAAATTTTTCGGGAGGCCAAAAAGTGATTTTTTGCAACTTCGTCCGAATCGGCTGAAATTAAAGCGCAAATGTGCGCGCAGTGTTCTTATTACGAGAACATCGTAATTTCAACGTTTCGCGGCACCCGCAATTTTTTAGCAAAAAATGAAATTTTTCGGGAGGCCAAAAATTCATTTTTTGGAACTTCGTCCGAATCGGCTGAAATTAAAGCGCAAATGTGCGCGCAGTGTTCTTATGACGAGAACATCGTAATTCTAACGTTTCGCGGCACCCGCAATTTTTTTAGCAAAAAATGAAATTTTTCGGGAGGCCAAAAAGTGATTTTTTGGAAGTTCGTCCGAATCGGCTGAAATTAAAGCGCAAATGTGCGCGCAGTGTTCTTATGACGAGAACATCGTAATTTCAACGTTTCGCGGCACCCGCAATTTTTTAGCAAAAAATGAAATTTTTCGGGAGGCCAAAAAGTCATTTTTTGGAACTTCGTCGGAGTCGGCTGAAATTAAAGCGCAAATGTACGCGCAGTGTTCTTATGACGAGAACATCGTAATTTCAACGTTTCGCGGCACCTGCAATTTTTTAGCAAAAAATGAAATTTTTCGGGAGGCCAAAAAGTGATTTTTTGCAAGTTCGTCCGAATCGGCTGAAATTAAAGCGCAAATGTGCGCGCAGTGTTCTTATGACGAGAACATCGTAATTTCAACGTTTCGCGGCACCCGCAATTTTTTAGCAAAAAATGAAATTTTTCGGGAGGCCAAAAAGTGATTTTTTGGAACTTCGTCCGAATGGGCCTTAATCATACGGCGGCCATATTGGCCATAGACAATAGATTTTGTACCCCAAGCCTCGGGTTGAAATGTTTGGGAACGAGTTCCCGCGTGGCAAAACAAAAGTTTGCAATCCCTCGGGACTCAATATGGCCGCCGTGTGATTAAGGCCCATCGGCTGAAATTAAAGCGCAAATTTGCGCGCAGTGTTCTTATGACGAGAACATCGTAATTTCAACGATTCGCGGCACCCGCAATTTTTTAGCAAAAAATGAAATTTTTCGGGAGGCCAAAAAGTCATTTTTTGGAACTTCGTCCGAATCGGCTGAAATTAAAGCGCAAATGTGCGCGCAGTGTTCTTATGACGAGAACATCGTAATTTCAACGTTTCGCGGCACCCGCAATTTTTTAGCAAAAAATGAAATTTTTCGGGAGGCCAAAAAGTGATTTTTTTGAACTTCGTCCGAATCGGCTGAAATTAAAGCGCAAATGTGCGCGCAGTGTTTTTATGACGAGAATATCGTAATTTCAACGGTTCGCGGCACCCGCAATTTTTTAGCAAAAAATGAAATTTTTCGGGAGGCCAAAAAAGTGATTTTTTGGAAGTTCGTCCGAATCGGCTGAAATTAAAGCGCAAATGTGCGCGCAGTGTTCTTATGACGAGAACATCGTAATTTCAACGTTTTGCGGCACCCGCAATTTTTTAGCAAAAAATGAAATTTTTCGGGAGGCCAAAAAAGTGATTTTTTGGAAGTTCGTCCGAATCGGCTGAAATTAAAGCGCAAATGTGCGCGCAGTGTTCTTATGACGAGAACATCGTAATTTCAACGTTTCGCGGCACCCGCAATTTTTTAGCAAAAAATGAAATTTTTCGGGAGGCCAAAAAGTGATTTTTTGGAAGTTCGTCCGAATCGGCTGAAATTAAATCGCAAATGTGCGCGCAGTGTTCTTATGACGAGAACATCGTAATTTCAACGTTTCGCGGCACCCGCAATTTTTTAGCAAAAAATGAAATTTTTCGGGAGGCCAAAAAGTGATTTTTTGGAACTTCGTCCGAATGGGCCTTAATCATACGGCGGCCATATTGGCCATAGACAATAGATTTTGTACCCCAAGCCTCGGGTTGAAATGTTTGGGAACGAGTTCCCGCGTGGCAAAACAAAAGTTTGCAATCCCTCGGGACTCAATATGGCCGCCGTGTGATTAAGGCCCATCGGCTGAAATTAAAGCGCAAATGTGCGCGCAGTGTTCTTATGACGAGAACATCGTAATTTCAACGATTCGCGGCACCCGCAATTTTTTAGCAAAAAATGAAATTTTTCGGGAGGCCAAAAAGTCATTTTTTGGAACTTCGTCCGAATCGGCTGAAATTAAAGCGCAAATGTGCGCGCAGTGTTCTTATGACGAGAACATCGTAATTTCAACGTTTCGCGGCACCCGCAATTTTTTAGCAAAAAATGAAATTTTTCGGGAGGCCAAAAAGTGATTTTTTTGAACTTCGTCCGAATCGGCTGAAATTAAAGCGCAAATGTGCGCGCAGTGTTTTTATGACGAGAATATCGTAATTTCAACGGTTCGCGGCACCCGCAATTTTTTAGCAAAAAATGAAATTTTTCGGGAGGCCAAAAAGTCATTTTTTGGAACTTCGTCCGAATCGGCTGAAATTAAAGCGCAAATGTGCGCGCAGTGTTCTTATAACGAGAAAATCGTAATTTCAACGTTTCGCGGCACCCGCAATTTTTTAGCAAAAAATGAAATTTTTCGGGAGGCCAAATAGTGATTTTTTGCAACTTCGTCCGAATCGGCTGAAATTAAAGCGCAAATGTGCGCGCAGTGTTCTTATGACGAGAACCTCGTAATTTCAACGTTTCGCGGCACCCGCAATTTTTTAGGAAAAAATGAAATTTTTCGGGAGGCCAAAAAGTGATTTTTTGCAAGTTCGTCCGAATCGGCTGAAATTAAAGCGAAAATGTGCGCGCAGTGTTCTTATTACGAGAACATCGTAATTTCAACGTTTCGCGGCACCCGCAATTTTTTAGCAAAAAATGAAATTTTTCGGGAGGCCAAAAACTCATTTTTTGGAACTTCGTCCGAATCGGCTGAAATTAAAGCGAAAATGTGCGCGCAGTGTTCTTATTACGAGAACATCGTAATTTCAACGTTTCGCGGCACCCGCAATTTTTTAGCAAAAAATGAAATTTTTCGGGAGGCCAAAAAGTGATTTTTTGGAACTTCGTCCGAATCGGCTGAAATTAAAGCGCAAATGTGCGCGCAGTGTTCTTATGACGAGAACATCGTAATTTCAACGTTTCGCGGCACCCGCAATTTTTTAGCAAAAAATGAAATTTTTCGGGAGGCCAAAAAGTGATTTTTTGGAAGTTCGTCCGAATCGGCTGAAATTAAATCGCAAATGTGCGCGCAGTGTTCTTATGACGAGAACATCGTAATTTCAACGTTTCGCGGCACCCGCAATTTTTTAGCAAAAACTGAAATTTTTCGGGAGGCCAAAAAGTGATTTTTTGGAAGTTCGTCCGAATCGGCTGAAATTAAAGCGCAAATGTGCGCGCAGTGTTCTTATGACGAGAACATCGTAATTTCAACGTTTCGCGGCACCCGCAATTTTTTAGCAAAAAATGAAATTTTTCGGGAGGCCAAAAAGTGATTTTTTGCAAAGTTCGTCCGAATCGGCTGAAATTTAGGCGCAAATGTACGCGCAGTGTTCTTATGGCGAGAACATCGTAATTTCAACGATTCGCGGCACCCGCAATTTTTTAGCAAAAAATGAAATTTTTCGGGAGGCCAAAAAGTGATTTTTTGGAACTTCGTCCGAATCGGCTGAAATTAAAGCGCAAATGTGCGCGCAGTGTTCTTATGACGAGAACATCGTAATTTCAACGTTTCGCGGCACCCGCAATTTTTTAGCAAAAAATGAAATTTTTCGGGAGGCCAAAAAGTGATTTTTTGCAAGTTCGTCCGAATCGGCTGAAATTAAAGCGCAAATGTGCGCGCAGTGTTCTTATTACGAGAACATCGTAATTTCAACGTTTCGCGGCACCCGCAATTTTTTAGCAAAAAATGAAATTTTTCGGGAGGCCAAAAATTCATTTTTTGGAACTTCGTCCGAATCGGCTGAAATTAAAGCGCAAATGTGCGCGCAGTGTTCTTATGACGAGAACATCGTAATTCTAACGTTTCGCGGCACCCGCAATTTTTTTAGCAAAAAATGAAATTTTTCGGGAGGCCAAAAAGTGATTTTTTGGAAGTTCGTCCGAATCGGCTGAAATTAAAGCGCAAATGTGCGCGCAGTGTTCTTATGACGAGAACATCGTAATTTCAACGTTTCGCGGCACCCGCAATTTTTTAGCAAAAAATGAAATTTTTCGGGAGGCCAAAAAGTCATTTTTTGGAACTTCGTCGGAGTCGGCTTAAATTAAGCTCAAATGTGCGCGCAGTGTTCTTATGACGAGAACATCGTAATTTCAACGTTTCGAGGCACCCGCAATTTTTTAGCAAAAAATGAAATTTTTCGGGAGGCCAAAAAGTGATTTTTTGCAACTTCGTCCGAATAGGCTGAAATTAAAGCGCAAATGTGCGCGCAGTGTTCTTATTACGAGAACATCGTAATTTCAACGTTTCGCGGCACCCGCAATTTTTTAGCAAAAAATGAAATTTTTCGGGAGGCCAAAAAGTGATTTTTTGGAACTTCGTCCGAATCGGCTGAAATTAAAGCGCAAATGTACGCGCAGTGTTCTTATGACGAGAACATCGTAATTTCAACGTTTCGCGGCACCTGCAATTTTTTAGCAAAAAATGAAATTTTTCGGGAGGCCAAAAAGTGATTTTTTGCAAGTTCGTCCGAATCGGCTGAAATTAAAGCGCAAATGTGCGTGCAGTGTTCTTATGACGAGAACATCGTAATTTCAACGTTTCGCGGCACCCGCAATTTTTTAGCAAAAAATGAAATTTTTCGGGAGGCCAAAAAGTGATTTTTTGGAACTTCGTCCGAATGGGCCTTAATCATACGGCGGCCATATTGGCCATAGACAATAGATTTTGTACCCCAAGCCTCGGGTTGAAATGTTTGGGAACGAGTTCCCGCGTGGCAAAACAAAAGTTTGCAATCCCTCGGGACTCAATATGGCCGCCGTGTGATTAAGGCCCATCGGCTGAAATTAAAGCGCAAATTTGCGCGCAGTGTTCTTATGACGAGAACATCGTAATTTCAACGATTCGCGGCACCCGCAATTTTTTAGCAAAAAATGAAATTTTTCGGGAGGCCAAAAAGTCATTTTTTGGAACTTCGTCCGAATCGGCTGAAATTAAAGCGCAAATGTGCGCGCAGTGTTCTTATGACGAGAACATCGTAATTTCAACGTTTCGCGGCACCCGCAATTTTTTAGCAAAAAATGAAATTTTTCGGGAGGCCAAAAAGTGATTTTTTTGAACTTCGTCCGAATCGGCTGAAATTAAAGCGCAAATGTGCGCGCAGTGTTTTTATGACGAGAATATCGTAATTTCAACGGTTCGCGGCACCCGCAATTTTTTAGCAAAAAATGAAATTTTTCGGGAGGCCAAAAAAGTGATTTTTTGGAAGTTCGTCCGAATCGGCTGAAATTAAAGCGCAAATGTGCGCGCAGTGTTCTTATGACGAGAACATCGTAATTTCAACGTTTCGCGGCACCCGCAATTTTTTAGCAAAAAATGAAATTTTTCGGGAGGCCAAAAAAGTGATTTTTTGGAAGTTCGTCCGAATCGGCTGAAATTAAAGCGCAAATGTGCGCGCAGTGTTCTTATGACGAGAACATCGTAATTTCAACGTTTCGCGGCACCCGCAATTTTTTAGCAAAAAATGAAATTTTTCGGGAGGCCAAAAAGTGATTTTTTGGAAGTTCGTCCGAATCGGCTGAAATTAAATCGCAAATGTGCGCGCAGTGTTCTTATGACGAGAACATCGTAATTTCAACGTTTCGCGGCACCCGCAATTTTTTAGCAAAAAATGAAATTTTTCGGGAGGCCAAAAAGTGATTTTTTGGAACTTCGTCCGAATCGGCTGAAATTAAAGCGCAAATGTGCGCGCAGTGTTCTTATGACGAGAACATCGTAATTTCAACGTTTCGCGGCACCCGCAAATTTTTAGCAAAAAATGAAATTTTTCGGGAGGCCAAAAAGTGATTTTTTGGAAGTTTGTCCGAATCGGCTGAAATTAAAGCGCAAATGTGCGCGCAGTGTTCTTATGACGAGAACATCGTAATTTCAACGTTTCGCGGCACCCGCAATTGTTTAGCAAAAAATGAAATTTTTCGGGAGGCCAAAAAGTGATTTTTTGGAACTTCGTCCGAATCGGCTGAAATTAAAGCGCAAATGTGCGCGCAGTGTTCTTATGACGAGAACATGGTAATTTCAACGTTTCGCGGCACCCGCAATTTTTTAGCAAAAAATAAAATTTTTCGGGAGGCCAAAAAGTGATTTTTTGGAAGTTCGTCCGAATCGGCTGAAATTAAAGCGCAAATGTGCGCGCAGTGTTCTTATGACGAGAACATCGTAATTTCAACGTTTCGCGGCACCCGCAATTTTTTAGCAAAAAATGAAATTTTTCGGGAGGCCAAAAAGTGATTTTTTGGAAGTTCGTCCGAATCGGCTGAAATTAAAGCGCAAATGTGCGCGCAGTGTTCTTATGACGAGAACATCGTAATTTCAACGTTTCGCGGCACCCGCAATTTTTTAGCAAAAAATGAAATTTTTCGGGAGGCCAAAAAGTGATTTTTTGGAACTTCGTCCGAATCGGCTGAAATTAAAGCGCAAATGTGCGCGCAGTGTTCTTATGACGAGAACATCGTAATTTCAACGTTTCGCGGCACCCGCAATTTTTTAGCAAAAACTGAAATTTTTCGGGAGGCCAAAAAGTGATTTTTTGGAAGTTCGTCCGAATCGGCTGCAATTAATGCGCAAATGTGCGCGCAGTGTTCTTATGACGAGAACATCGTAATTTCAACGTTTCGCGGCACCCGCAATTTTTTAGCAAAAAATGAAATTTTTCGGGAGGCCAAAAAGTGATTTTTTGGAAGTTCGTCCGAATCGGCTGAAATTAAAGCGCAAATGTGCGCGCAGTGTTCTTATGACGAGAACATCGTAATTTCAACGTTTCGCGGCACCCGCAATTTTTTAGCAAAAAATGAAATTTTTCGGGAGGCCAAAAATTCATTTTTTGGAAGTTCGTCCGAATCGGCTGAAATTAAAGCGCAAATGTGCGCGCAGTGTTCTTATGACGAGAACATCGTAATTTCAACGTTTCGCGGCACCCGCAATTTTTTAGCAAAAAATGAAATTTTTCGGGAGGCCAAAAAGTGATTTTTTGGAAGTTCGTCCGAATCGGCTGAAATTAAAGCGCAAATGTGCGCGCAGTGTTCTTATGACGAGAACATCGTAATTTCAACGTTTCGCGGCACCCGCAATTTTTTAGCAAAAAATGAAATTTTTCGGGAGGCCAAAAAGTGATTTTTTGGAACTTCGTCCGAATCGGCTGAAATTAAAGCGCAAATGTGCGCGCAGTGTTCTTATGACGAGAACATCGTAATTTCAACGTTTCGCGGCACCCGCAATTTTTTAGCAAAAAATGAAATTTTTCGGGAGGCCAAAAAGTGATTTTTTGGAAGTTCGTCCGAATCGGCTGAAATTAAAGCGCAAATGTGCGCGCAGTGTTCTTATGACGAGAACATCGTAATTTCAACGTTTCGCGGCACCCGCAATTTTTTAGCAAAAAATGAAATTTTTCGGGAGGCCAAAAATTCATTTTTTGGAACTTCGTCCGAATCGGCTGAAATTAAAGCGCAAATGTGCGCGCAGTGTTCTTATGACGAGAACATCGTAATTTCAACGTTTCGCGGCACCCGCAATTTTTTAGCAAAAAATGAAATTTTTCGGGAGGCCAAAAAGTGATTTTTTGGAACTTCGTCCGAATCGGCTGAAATTAAAGCGCAAATGTGCGCGCAGTGTTCTTATGACGAGAACATCGTAATTTCAACGTTTCGCGGCACCCGCAATTTTTTAGCAAAAAATGAAATTTTTCGGGAGGCCAAAAAGTGATTTTTTGGAAGTTCGTCCGAATCGGCTGAAATTAAAGCGCAAATGTGCGCGCAGTGTTCTTATTACGAGAACATCGTAATTTCAACGTTTCGCGGCACCCGCAATTTTTTAGCAAAAAATGAAATTTTTCGGGAGGCCAAAAATTCATTTTTGGAACTTCGTCCGAATCGGCTGAAATTAAAGCGCAAATGTGCGCGCAGTGTTCTTATGACGAGAACATCGTAATTTCAACGTTTCGCGGCACCCGCAATTTTTTAGCAAAAAATGAAATTTTTCGGGAGGCCAAAAATTCATTTTTGGAACTTCGTCCGAATCGGCTGAAATTAAAGCGCAAATGTGCGCGCAGTGTTCTTATGACGAGAACATCGTAATTTCAACGTTTCGCGGCACCCGCAATTTTTTAGCAAAAAATGAAATTTTTCGGGAGGCCAAAAAAGTGATTTTTTGGAAGTTCGTCCGAATCGGCTGAAATTAAAGCGCAAATGTGCGCGCAGTGTTCTTATGACGAGAACATCGTAATTTCAACGTTTCGCGGCACCCGCAATTTTTTAGCAAAAAATGAAATTTTTCGGGAGGCCAAAAAGTGATTTTTTGGAAGTTCGTCCGAATCGGCTGAAATTAAATCGCAAATGTGCGCGCAGTGTTCTTATGACGAGAACATCGTAATTTCAACGTTTCGCGGCACCCGCAATTTTTTAGCAAAAAATGAAATTTTTCGGGAGGCCAAAAAGTGATTTTTTGGAACTTCGTCCGAATCGGCTGAAATTACAGCGCAAATGTGCGCGCAGTGTTCTTATGACGAGAACATCGTAATTTCAACGTTTCGCGGCACCCGCAAATTTTTAGCAAAAAATGAAATTTTTCGGGAGGCCAAAAAGTGATTTTTTGGAAGTTTGTCCGAATCGGCTGAAATTAAAGCGCAAATGTGCGCGCAGTGTTCTTATGACGAGAACATCGTAATTTCAACGTTTCGCGGCACCCGCAATTGTTTAGCAAAAAATGAAATTTTTCGGGAGGCCAAAAAGTGATTTTTTGGAACTTCGTCCGAATCGGCTGAAATTAAAGCGCAAATGTGCGCGCAGTGTTCTTATGACGAGAACATGGTAATTTCAACGTTTCGCGGCACCCGCAATTTTTTAGCAAAAAATAAAATTTTTCGGGAGGCCAAAAAGTGATTTTTTGGAAGTTCGTCCGAATCGGCTGAAATTAAAGCGCAAATGTGCGCGCAGTGTTCTTATGACGAGAACATCGTAATTTCAACGTTTCGCGGCACCCGCAATTTTTTAGCAAAAAATGAAATTTTTCGGGAGGCCAAAAAGTGATTTTTTGGAACTTCGTCCGAATCGGCTGAAATTAAAGCGCAAATGTGCGCGCAGTGTTCTTATGACGAGAACATCGTAATTTCAACGTTTCGCGGCACCCGCAATTTTTTAGCAAAAAATGAAATTTTTCGGGAGGCCAAAAAGTGATTTTTTGGAACTTCGTCCGAATCGGCTGAAATTAAAGCGCAAATGTGCGCGCAGTGTTCTTATGACGAGAACATCGTAATTTCAACGTTTCGCGGCACCCGCAATTTTTTAGCAAAAACTGAAATTTTTCGGGAGGCCAAAAAGTGATTTTTTGGAAGTTCGTCCGAATCGGCTGCAATTAAAGCGCAAATGTGCGCGCAGTGTTCTTATGACGAGAACATCGTAATTTCAACGTTTCGCGGCACCCGCAATTTTTTAGCAAAAAATGAAATTTTTCGGGAGGCCAAAAAGTGATTTTTTGGAAGTTCGTCCGAATCGGCTGAAATTAAAGCGCAAATGTGCGCGCAGTGTTCTTATGACGAGAACATCGTAATTTCAACGTTTCGCGGCACCCGCAATTTTTTAGCAAAAAATGAAATTTTTCGGGAGGCCAAAAATTCATTTTTTGGAACTTCGTCCGAATCGGCTGAAATTAAAGCGCAAATGTGCGCGCAGTGTTCTTATGACGAGAACATCGTAATTTCAACGTTTCGCGGCACCCGCAATTTTTTAGCAAAAAATGAAATTTTTCGGGAGGCCAAAAAGTGATTTTTTGGAAGTTCGTCCGAATCGGCTGAAATTAAAGCGCAAATGTGCGCGCAGTGTTCTTATGACGAGAACATCGTAATTTCAACGTTTCGCGGTACCCGCAATTTTTTAGCAAAAAATGAAATTTTTCGGGAGGCCAAAAATTCATTTTTGGAACTTCGTCCGAATCAGCTGAAATTAAAGCGCAAATGTGCGCGCAGTGTTCTTATTACGAGAACATCTGTAATTTCAACGTTTCGCGGCACCCGCAATTTTTTAGCAAAAAATGAAATTTTTCGGGAGGCCAAAAAGTGATTTTTTGGAAACTTCGTCCGAATCGGCTGAAATTAAAGCGCAAATGTCCCGCGCCAGTGTTCTTATGACGAGAACATCGTAATTTCAACGTTTCGCGGCACCCGCAATTTTTTAGCAAAAACTGAAATTTTTCGGGAGGCCAAAAAGTGATTTTTTTGGAAGTTCGTCCGAATCGGCTGCAATTAAAGCGCAAATGTGCGCGCAGTGTTCTTATGACGAGAACATCGTAATTTCAACGTTTCGCGGCACCCGCAATTTTTTAGCAAAAAATGAAATTTTTCGGGAGGCCAAAAAAGTGATTTTTTGGGAAGTTCGTCCGAATCGGCTGAAAATTAAAGCGCAAATGTGCGCGCAGTGTTCTTATGACGAGAACATCGTAATTTCAACGTTTCGCGGCACCCGCAATTTTTTTAGCAAAAAATGAAATTTTTCGGGAGGCCAAAAATTCATTTTTTGGAACTTCGTCCGAATCGGCTGAAATTAAAGCGCAAATGTGCGCGCAGTGTTCTTATGACGAGAACATCGTAATTTCAACGTTTTCGCGGCACCCGCAATTTTTTAGCAAAAAATGAAATTTTTCGGGAGGCCAAAAAGTGATTTTTTGGAAGTTCGTCCGAATCGGCTGAAATTAAAGCGCAAATGTGCGCGCAGTGTTCTTTATTACGAGAACATCGTAATTTCAACGTTTCGCGGCACCCGCAATTTTTTAGCAAAAAATGAAATTTTTCGGGAGGCCAAAAATTCATTTTTGGAACTTCGTCCGAATCGGCTGAAATTAAAGCGCAAATGTGCGCGCAGTGTTCTTATGACGAGAACATCGTAATTTCAACGTTTCGCGGCAACCCGCAATTTTTTAGCAAAAAATGAAATTTTTCGGGAGGCCAAAAAGTGATTTTTTGGAACTTCGTCCGAATCGGCTGAAATTAAAGCGCAAATGTTCGCGCAGTGTTCTTATGACGAGAACATCGTAATTTCAACGTTTCGCGGCACCCGCAATTTTTTAGCAAAAAATGAAATTTTTCGGGAGGCCAAAAAGTGATTTTTTGGAAGTTCGTCCGAATCGGCTGAAATTAAATCGCAAATGTGCGCGCAGTGTTCTTATGACAAGAACATCGTAATTTCAACGTTTCGCGGCACCCGCAATTTTTTAGCAAAAAATGAAATTTTTCGGGAGGCCAAAAAGTGATTTTTTGGAACTTCGTCCGAATCGGCTGAAATTAAAGCGCAATGTGCGCGCAGTGTTCTTATGACGAGAACATCGTAATTTCAACGTTTCGCGGCACCCGCAATTTTTTAGGCAAAAAATGAAATTTTTCGGGAGGCCAAAAAGTGATTTTTTGGAAGTTCGTCCGAATCGGCTGAAATTAAAGCGCAAATGTGCGCGCAGTGTTCTTATGACGAGAACATCGTAATTTCAACGTTTCGCGGCACCCGCAATTTTTTGGCAAAAAATGAAATTTTTCGGGAGGCCAAAAAGTGATTTTTTGGAACTTCGTCCGAATCGGCTGAAATTAAAGCGCAAATGTGCGCGCAGTGTTCTTATGACGAGAACATCGTAATTTCAACGTTTCGCGGCACCCGCAATTTTTTAGCAAAAAATGAAATTTTTCGGGAGGCCAAAAAGTGATTTTTTGGAACTTCGTCCGAATCGGCTGAAATTAAAAGCGCAAATGTGCGCGCAGTGTTCTTATGACGTAGAACATCGTAATTTCAACGTTTCGCGGCACCCGCAATTTTTTAGCAAAAAATGAAATTTTTCGGGAGGCCAAAAAGTGATTTTTTGGAACTTCGTCCGAATCGGCTGAAATTAAAGCGCAAATGTACGCGCAGTGTTCTTATGACGAGAACATCGTAATTCAACGTTTCGCGGCACCTGCAATTTTTTAGCAAAAAATGAAATTTTTCGGGAGGCCAAAAAGTGATTTTTTGCAAGTTCGTCCGAATCGGCTGAAATTAAAGCGCAAATGTGCGTGCAGTGTTCTTATGACGAGAACATCGTAATTTCAACGTTTCGCGGCACCCGCAATTTTTTAGCAAAAAATGAAATTTTTCGGGAGGCCAAAAAGTGATTTTTTGGAACTTCGTCCGAATGGGCCTT
>OX393573.1:8548431-8575931 GCA_947652115.1 Blastomussa wellsi
ATGGTATCAATTATCTGTAACAAACATTTAATAAAGAGATATTACTCGATAAAGCATATCAGGGTTTCTTATGCGATCTCGATTGTTAGAACACAGTCTGGGTTTCTTTCACCGAATTGCCTCAGAGTGATTCTTTATTTCGACCTCAAACTGTTATATTTCTTTGCATACAGCGCTCAAGTCAAAGCCGTCTTCTTTCGGTATCAAAGCCTTGGTGAACGCTATCACGACAAGTGTTTGTGTTTGAATGGAGACTCCGGATTCCTTCTCGCGACATGGACGTGGAAGTCGCATCACAAACTCCGGGCGGACGTCTACGAAATCCAAGTCGTGGTACATCGAAAAGTCCTCCGACGCGATGTCGCGTCCTTCCCTTGTCAAGAGGGAAAAGTGAAGAGATTTGGTGCGACATACCAGACACATGGGTTGGCACCAGTGCCATCGAATGTCGTGTCTCTGAACGTCGGCCGTGTCCATATAATCGTGCAATAGACGATAAGGGGGTAATTCAAAAGGTCTGCGACCGTGCATGTTGACGAGAAGGCATTCCCCTTGCCAACCCACACAAGGTCTCAGCTGCATCGGATTGAACACGTCGTTCCATTTGAGAGAGAAGACGATTTCCAGGTGACGACGTGTCATAGGACGTCCGAGTACAGACAGAGAGGAAGGAACGTGCCAGCGGTCGGGTAAGGTATCTTCCTGGAATAGAGGCGCCATGGCTTCTAAATGACAACGCAAGGACACGTTGTCGAGCACGTGCTTGATGTTTCGCTTGTCGTACTCGTCTAATTCGCTACAATCACTCACTAGACGAGCCTCGATTGCCGCCTTGTAATTTTCAAACCATTCGGGATAACCCAGACACTTTCCAGCGTCCCCCATCAAACCGTCGAGGAAGATCGCATCCTCGCCACTGGTCGGTTGAATAGTCAAAGTGGCATAACCCGTTGTCAGGATGCGTTTCTGGCGCATTTTACTGGCTTCTTCGCCACCGTGAAGTCCTTTGGACACAAATGGTTTCCCATGCGATTTGACTCGTTTGGGAGGTCGGAGTTGTCGTGGTCTGCGTATGTATCGAGCATCGCCGGGTTCTTCTCGATTCGGCGGAGGAGGTGGTGCGCGAACTGAGGTGTTGGTGATTTCCAAAAGACGTTTTAACTGTTTCCGGGTCGTGGGGCAAATGTAGTCGTCGCCATCAGACGGGAGGAGCTCCATTACCTGAAGTGAGCGCACTAGATGGCAAGTGGATCTTCTCTAGGGGGTCGGGGTTTCCTAAGAAATCGAGATCTCTCAAAACGGCGTGTTGGACCCTTTCCATTTGGAGACGTTCGTTCTTGGCATCCTCTAAATGCTGCCGCAACTTTTCGCGGTTCTGCATGAAGAGCAGGAAAGACGCGTGCCGTTCGAGGTCGTTAAAAACGAGCCATTCGTCGCTGACAATGGCCGTAGCCGTGACCTTTTTCATGGCCTTCACGACACGCTCGGATGACTTGTCCGCGTGTTCGATCATTTCCGTATAGTATTTACGGAGTTCGGATGTCAATATTCCCTCGGTGTCTTCCGTGTCTACCATTCGTTGCCATTCCTCCTTTTTTTTGGTATTGTTATTAACCAATGTCGTCATTTGGTTCTCTAATCCTTCCATAACTTGCCGTTGCTTTTTTAGCCGATCGCGCTCGGTCGTCAACTGATTCAGAATACTCTTTTCATCTACGATTGCATATAAAGATCCCGCATAACGTTTCATTCCAGGTCCGAGAGGAAACTCGTATCCAGCTCGCAAGACATTGGCGGCGTGGGCAAGAAATCGACCCAAGGGGGAGAGGGCTTTCGACCACTCTTGATTGCGATTGTCGACCGTTGTCAACGCATCTTCTAAGTTGGGAATCTGGGATAGAGCTGCTCGCATCATCTCGTCTTGCGATGTCGGTAACGCGATCGTTTCCGAAAGATGAGTTTATACCTACGCCTGGCTACACAGACGTCTTCCAACAAGCCATGGAACTCAAACGCACCCATCGCGAACTCGACGAGGCGAAAAGAAACAACGACGCGTTGCGAGAGCGGATCGTTGCCAAGGATCGCGAGGCAGAAGACGTTTCCAGACGGCACGCCGTGGAGACGGCCGAGATCGAACGACAGCGCATCGAATTTCGGGATCTTCTCTTACAAAAGACGAACGAACTCGCACAGACTTCGGATCGTCTACAATCGGTGGAGAGAGAGTTGGCATTGGCCAACGATACCATCGAACATCTACGAGGGGAGAATACGAAAAGAGCAGAAAACCTGCTATACGTCCAGGAGCGCAATGCATACGATTCACTCCTTGCAGTGGTCGTCAAGAATTCCGGTGATCGTGAACTTCTGTTGGATCGATATCGCGACATCGAAACGTTCTCTTCCAACATGTTATGGCAAACGATCGTCGATCAGACGATGATGGAGATCAGGGCATACTTATTTCAACTGACTGGGCAGCCAATTTCACCGATGTTCGCTTCAAACATGGTGCCTACTATGGTCAACGATACCACCCTTCAACCGTCATTCCTCTTGTACGTACAACGTTTCTTGAAGTACGAAGACATGAAATCAAAGAGATTGACAAAGAGACAAATGGCGGAGTTTACAAAGGACCTGCAACAGGCCATGGACTCGATGGTCTTTGCATGGGCTCAAGGAAACAAAGGACAAATTACAACGAACTAAGAAACGAGTAGGATTTATTCTTTAATAAAGTTTACATCAAACCAAGAGAGTACGCAACTGATGTCCGTGTCTCCAGTCCACTCGTTCGGGTCGAGAGACCTGGTCGAGACGGCGGACGCTTCGACGTTCAATGCCACCCAAGCAGCATGAGCTCTAGACATGAAGCGGCTAGTGGCAAAACACGAACAGAGTTGATGAAGCTGTCGTAGACGCCACTTGGCGAAGTCTAGAAGAAACACCGTCCTGACGCGATGTGTGACGAGAGGGTTGCTACCTGCCTTTAAGCGGTAGACGCGAGACTGGACCTGCCGAATGTGTTCGGTCGTGGTCGCTTTCAATGGCAAATCTTCTGTTTCTATGGCAATAGCGGCCAGGTCTTGCGACGACGTCGAGAATTGGGCCAACAATAATTGGCGCAATGGCGAATCAGCTGTAATTGTAGAGTCGTACACAATAAAGTACTCTTCGATGGGGAATGTCAAAAGACTTGCTAATTGATCCAACGGTCTGTCGCCAAGTGGACCGGCATCGGCGATTATGCACCGTGGTCGACAAAGCGCTTCGATCGACCCTGGGAGAATTCGATAAGGACTAAAATAAAACGTCCTGTCGCCGATAGAGTATCCTCTTGCGATTCGCATTTCCGTCAGCCTCGTGTATGCTTTTCTTTCTATCGGGTGTAGTGCCTCGTGTAGCAGCGGGCCGGTACCATCGAAGAGTTTGTTAAAGCATTGCACTAGAGTGCGATCGTCGTCGCTGACTTCTGATTCTATTCCGCATAGCACGTAGAGCCCGTTATCGTCGAAACTCTCGTCAAAGACTGGCAGCAAGGTACCGGGATCGAGGATGCGCCCAGTATGCAGAACGTGGCGCAAATGGGGAGATGGAAAATAATTGCGCCTCAAAAGATCGTCCAACCAGTCCAGAAATACAGTGCGACCCAGATGCACATCCACTGTTGGGGTATTTGCCTCGTTCAAAGTTTTTTTCAAGTCCTCTCTCGTGGAGACCCAAAAACACAACCCGCGCGTGTCGATCCATTGCTTTCCTTTAGTGCATTTTTTGCCTTTGCTTTTTTCCATTGATTTCCAGAACCACGACAGGGCACCGGTCCAGGCTTTGGCTTTACAACGGCGAGGAACAAATACGCGAAGCGCTGCACGAAGGATGTCTGGACAAAACGTCTGCGTGGGACCGATGCTCGCACAGCAGAGGCGAAATTCGCGACACCATCGAGGATGTAAGATCGACACAAAAAATGGATTAGGCTCTATGCCTAATGCCGGACACGGAGGGGCCTTGGACGGGCAGGTAGCAAACGAAATCGGTATCACCTTTGCTTGCGAAGTCTCGTTTGCTATTTTTCCCGGCAATGTGCGCAAGAGAAACACTTCGTTGACGGTACATATGCGCTGGATGTCACTGGCGGGGTTGTCAGTGGTCATCGTCGCTGTCGTCGTCGTCGTCGTGCTGATGCTCTCTGTAATCCTGTTCGATTGTATTTGGAAGGCGGCCAGAATTCACAATGGGCACGACGGGCTGTGGTACTACGACGGCTTGGCCCGTTCTATATGGATCGCTTCTTCTGTATTCCATACTTATATCTCTGGCACGATAACCAGTTTTACACATCAGCCAAAGTTTCATACGCGGCGTGCGCAGAATACGGTCCATCAGTTGAAAGTTATCGAGGCCTAGAGACCTTTGCCGTGGCTCATTTGGGGCCATCGGAATATTCTGGCCCTTCAACCATTCGGCCAAAACAACGTGGACAAAAAAGTGTTGCAGGATCAAACACTTTGGAGAGGCGGACTGGTCCTCGTTGGAATCTACCTCTGCCACCAGACTTCGAGACACCCCTTGACGCGTGTCCGCCTTGCTCACGTGTCCTGAAGATTGTTTACTCAATATGCACATTTCCACGTGGGTGTGATAGAGCCGTTCCAGCGTCTCGTAACTGAGGGCGTTGGGTCGTACGTTTAAATGAGAGCCCACGTGACTAGAACCTTCCGGCAGCTGATATCGCAAGGGCATTTCGACGGACGCGGACATTTGTCCAGAGAGGTACGCCTGCAGGAGTTCTTCTAAGGTCTTGACTCTGTCCACGAGTTTTTCCTTCTCTTGGTGGTGCCTCGTTTTTAGGGCGTACAGTTTGTCGGCCATTTCGCGGTGCGAGCGTCTCATGGCACTCGCCACGAAACCATTGCCACACAATTCTTCAGCTCGTCCTGGTCCGCCGATGCCGCTCGTGGTCGCTGCAAGAGCTGCCATGTCAACGTAACGCATGGCCGTTGAAGTACCGTCGTTGTACTGTTCGCGAAGCATGCGTTCTCGAAGTTTGGCCTTTTGTTTCTCTCTTTTCTCTTCTTGGATGAGATCGTCGTCTTCTTTACTCTCTGGAATTTGTGACGTTACGATGTACGGTCGAGAAGCGAGGTCCAAGGAGCGATCGTGTACCTCTCGGGCACGTTGCATTTTTTTGAACAGCGGTAGTAACGCGGCCAGGTCACTCTGTGGACGTTCTTCGTCTGTCAACTCGTGGAAAAAGAATAATTTGAACGGGCCCTGGTCCTCGTGCCCATCGATGCCATGGCATAGGTATTCACCCCAGGGTTGAAGCCGCACTATTACAAATTCGGGAGGAACGTAAGGAACGAGACGTTGTCCCCCGTCGATCGGTTTGAAACCGAGAGGGGTAAATCCGTATCGAATAATATTCAAAGTTCCTTTTTCGATGCATGGCGCCAAATGGGGCATCAAGGTAGCTTCAAAATCGTCCACGAGACAGTCTATTTCTCTCAACTCGGCTTCGAAGTCCTCCTCGTCTCCGTCCGACCTAGAATGGTCGCTAAACTGGCGAACTAGACTTGCTAGAAACATGTCTTTTGGGTTAAGACCGTCATTGAATAGAATGTCGATGCAACGACGCACGTGATGGTCTTCGCACGAGAAACGTTTCAGTTGATCGGTGTACTCGGTCGGAAACACTCGTACCATGCAGCCATCCGGTTGTTTGGAAAGGCGATCGCGATGGAGTCGAAGGAGGTCTGCTATGGCTTTATCGCGACGCCTTTTCAAGAAGCTCTGGGCATAAGTGCTTCCGTCTACGACCATCGGCCGGTGCCTCATCGGTCCGATTTGAAACTCCGTCATTCTTGTACTTTTGTAAATCACTCACGGCATCGCGCAGGTAAATGGCCATACAGATTCCCACGTTTTTGGACCAATAGAGAGTCGCACTGCTGCCCATCGTCTGGATGATAAAATATTCGATGGCCACGTTGCATGCGAGACTGACTGCCATCATGTTGAAAGTGGTCAGCATGCGATGCACGCGGCCGTCGAGGAACAGGTACACCAGATTGCAGAAGGTATACTCCGACATCGTCACGAAGGTGCACAGACAAATTAGGACCGGAACCAACAACGGATCGACACCCTTTAAACGCTCGGGAACCGAGTCGCCTCCAGGGTCGTCCGTGCGGTGGTTGCTGGCACCAGCGTACAACACTAACGTCAAGAACGAGGCGGTGACGAGAAACACGGCCGTTTGCTTAAAAAGAGACACCTTTTGGCGATGTCTGGTTTCAACGTGAATTCCGTGCAAGGAATGCACGAGCTCGAAGCTGGCAACCAACATGTCTATCAACAGAGACACGAAACTTCGCACTTAATAAATAGCTTCGGTCGTCGCCTGAAACAAGCCATTCGAGATGGTGCCAATCGACTGTGGCGCTTGTGCTCTAGTCTCTTGACTCCATCAAGTCGCGGCCACCGATTGAGGCAAATGGATCGTCGGATGCTTTTGCTATTTCAAAAGGATCAAAGCTTAAGGGACACGATAAGAAAGACAGAGGAAATCATGCAGTTCAAGCCAGTCCATCGCTGGAGCGGCAACAACCCGGGAACGATGGAATATTTGCAAACGGTCAAGACGCACGCTGCCATCGAGCTCCAAAAAGTGAATGATCTACGCATGACTACTCTTAACCAGAAACCCTTCGCCGTTGGCCTGTAAGAGAAACAACAGATCGCAAAAACATATCTTTCATTTTTTTTTATTTTACCGTATCACTAAGTCCTCTATGTTTTCGATACCCAACTTATTATAGGCACGTCTCCAGTCTGTCGGGACCCTAAGACGAGGATCGTTGCAGGACAAGTGATCGATCGCGCTCGTGTTCCTGCGCCGACATTGCATGACTTCCACAGATAGTCGATACAATTCCATGGAGAATTCTATGCGCTCGAGGCACAAAGGGTGAACGGGAAACGAAGAGTCTAGACTTTTCAGTCGTCCTATCAACGGGGCAAACTTTACGAGGCGGCTATGCTCTTCGGATCCGTCGTAGACTGGGCCGATGGGCAGGACTCGTAGTAACGGTGTAGAAAAATGCATCACCGTCCTGTCAGGGTCACGCAGACCGAACGGTGCAGGTGCCGCAAAAGCCGCGATTAGTTCTCGCTCGGGTCGACAAGCTTCTGTAGTTTTCATGACCCGGGACATTCGGCGCGACGTATCGTCGGAAAGGCCGTTCATAAGCAACGTGTCGACGCACACGGTCATCCTCTCGCTCCACATTTGCGTGCCCCATAGCTCGTGGGCGAGACACACGACTTTGGCTATCGTACGATCGTGTACTCCTGCGTCTTCTAATCGCTTCAGCTCAGCAAAATCACCGAGTCCTTCCCATCGCCCCAAACTCAATCGTTTGCTCAACAACCCGATGACGGTATTGTCACTTTGGTACTCGCTCTTGCAAACATCACAGATTCTGTCATCCTTCCTCATCCTCCAGACTTTACCCGAGTTTACGATTTCGGCAAACAGGTTCACCAGGTCATCGGGAGACAAGTCATTCAGACCAGACAAGCGCTCGACTTGATTCGTAGCTACGTCCACGATCGACGGTATCGGACAGACCATTTTGTCAGTTTCTACTTCTCGTCGTGCGTGCGAGGCAAAAAATTGCAAGAACCCATCCTCCCACACCTTGAGAATCGAGTCGCCATCCAATGGTGAGGATCCCGACGTTTTGGCTGCTTCTAGAAGAAATGTCCTGTAGAGTGGAGAGTTGAAATAGGCAAAGAAGATCAAGCGTTCCCTTTCGAGTGGCATTGCGATCTTCGCGTCGTTCCCTTCTTCGTGTTCTTCTTCTCGGCTACGTGCAACGCTACCCTATCGATCGCCGGTTTGACGCGTCTGTAAAACCAGTCGTCGTTCCGTTTCACGATCTTCTTGCTAATGGTTCCACCGTGACTTTGCACGAGAATACCCCGTTGGACGTTTGCCAGAGTCAAATAGGTTCTTAGCTGAATCATCTCGTGTTGTCGTACGGACCGAATACCAGATCGTCTGCATTTGACCTCTAGTACACCCTCGTTTCCATGGGAATCGCGCAACGTGGCATCCACGACTCCGACCAGGCACACTTTTATCGACTTATCTCGCGGATGAGTCCATGTACGCTGGTAGGATCGCTGTCTGTCTTGGACACTCCACCCGTATTTGGCTTCGACACGGTCAACCGTCCATCCTTCCATAGCATTACCAAACTCCGTGTTGACAAAGGACGAGATCAGTTTGGGGCTCGCCTTCATGGCCATTCCCAATGCATCCGAACGTATCTTATTCTCGATAGCGATCAACCGTTCTCTACCATTTGCTCGGCTCGCAAACGTCAAGGGATTGCTCTTCAGACTGTCTTCAAACTTACGAGATGCAGGAAGTGCACGCAACTCTGCAAATTCGTCGTACCGGCCTCGCGAAGACAACTTTCCCGTTCGCCACCTGACGCCACCTCTTCGTCGAATTCTGGCGATTGCTTTTCGTTTGGACTCAAAGGCATGACATCCGAGTAAGGATGCAACGTCAGTCACAGCCACATTCACAAATCGCATCTCCTTCTTAGTATCCTTCTACCATTTCGTCTTCAAAGGTAATGTCGTCGAGAACCACGAGCGAGTTAGCTGTCATGCTCGTGGCTAAGTCATCCGCAAACGAGATCAAGGCCGGAACGACCTCTTCGTTCCACCATTTGTCGTCCAATCGAAACAATCGACCGATGGTCAACTCGAGCTTTTGGTCGATTTCCACTACGTATCCGGAAGGTGCATCGGTGAGAAACAGATACACCTGAAGCTACGTCATTTCGTGTGGCTTGACGCAAGGTCTACGTCCAACACGTGTCTTGATCTCCACCACGCGCCCTAGTTGATCATAGCAATCGATGCACCCCGTTACGAATATCTCCAAGTCACCATCCCGCGAAGACCACACCCTTTTGCAATATCTCTCCTGCATCGATCGACACCGTCCGATGGAAGGATGCGATTCTGCAATATCGATGGCCACGTTTTCACTGTTTCGACCCATTTCACAGCGAAGAAACTGTTCGGCCGCGTCCACCATCTCGTGGTTCCCTTCCGTCTTCAACGAGGTTTGCAACTCGGAAACGAGACACTCGGACTGGTCGAAATCTTTTATGGTATATTTTTTTCGCCGAATCTGGGCACCCTTCTTCGTTTTTCCGATTAGCTTAACATAATCGACACTCGGTCGAAAAGGTTCCGGAACCCGATCACCCTGCATGCGGTACCAGACTCGTTTCAGTGCCTCCGTACGTGGACAAAACGGATTCTGATTTAGGATGCTACCAATTTCGGACGCATACAAGGAGATGCGGAGGGGATTCGAAGATGACCTGTATTCCATGGCGACTGCTGGTCATCTCAGGATTCTGCCACCGTCATGGGAATTCTACCATCGACGATCACGTTCAAGGATGCGAATTGCCAGCCGATCGCCAGGATGACGGACATGACAAGGTCGTCGCGCGTCGAAGACGTTTTGCCAGAGTAACGATCTCGTGCCACGTGGTACGTGAAAGCCCCCATTTGCGTGACCAATTCTTTGCGTGTGGCCCGGATGGATTCCTGGGCCGGTACCAAATGACTCAAGTCGGGCAATTCGATGTTGGCAACCCCATTGGAATCAGATCTAGCAGGGTTGTCTAGTTGAGCCACAATTTCTGCCACCGATTCTCCGGCATTCTTGAGTACCGCGTATCGTTCTCTGACGATGTCCCCCACTGTGGAAAATTGATCCAAGAAGTAAACGCATCTAACCAGGGCCGTCAAGGTGTGTTGTATGAGGGACTTTTTGTGTCGTGTCGTGATGCCTGGAAGGACGGTTCCTTCCGTGCTTCGGGTCTTGACCATATTGATTATGCGACCCGTGTTGCTATACTTTAGCTTGATTTCCATTTCTAGAGCGCGGCAGAGATCTTGAGTCAAATTATTTTCGATCCACACAGTGATCTCCGCTCTTTTCAAAATGGGATAGGTACGCTCCAAGTATCTCAAGTTGTATATGATCAAATCGCGGTGAATTGCGGTCATGAAGCCACCCTCGTGAGCTTCCACGTTGTATTGGTCTAGTGCCGCGACCTGCAAGAGACAGAATAATTCTGGTGAGCATGGAATCTATCGAGGATGCTGTCAAACCGAGTCGTTCCCTGTGTAGAGATCCTTCGATACTCTTTCACCCTACACGCTACAAGCGAGATTGCATCGTGGACCGCATCCGAGAACTCGTGCGCGCAACGTACGCATTGCAGTGGCTTCACAAGGCCGTCGAATTGCAACATGCTCCCGAGTGCCATCAAACAGCCTTGTGCGTTCTGGGTTTTGACCACCCGCTAGCGTGTCTGATGGAAGACGATGTCGATCCAAGCGTGCGATCTCGTGCAATCACGTTACTGGCCCCGCCAAACATGACTTCGCCAGTGCCGCCTCCGATCGCTACGCCTTGGATGGATGCCTTATCCGTGTTGTGCTGTGAAGCCGGGAAACCGCGGGAGATGGAACGGTTTGTGGATGCCTTGTTTCATTCGCCCGAGCTTCAGACCGAACGCGGAACGATATGGATAATGTGGCTCTGTTTACTATCGTGCCTGGTGTTTCCTTTGGATAACGATAACCCCCTTACGCGACCCGTCATGGACACTACGACTTGCACGTTGGCAAATAAGTCAACACCGACTGTCGCCTTTAGTCCTATAGAGGAATGCGTCCTGACCATCATGCTCATGGCATCGACCGGTGACGCGATCCAGACATTACGCCCGTGGAATGACGCCAATGCAAAGCACGACGACGACCTTCGTCTAGAAGCCCTGATGGAGAACATTGCAGGGAAGATTGTCGTCGGCGAGAGCGATGGCAAGTGCCAAGTGGATCTACAAGAGGAAGACGAGATACTCACGTAAAAAAGCTGTTGCGTTGTCTTAAGGAGAATACACAAGCCGATACCACTTGTCTTGCTTGCTGCTTGCACTGGATCGATTACCACAGCAATGGTCTGTACGGTGGAGAGCACTTGTTCAGTCAGGTCGACCCGGCGATACTTTGCCACCTGGGCAATGAGGTTGGGAGGGAATACTAGTTGTTTCCCTGCACCGTCCGTACCCGAGTGACCCATGACCTCCCGCTGGTAGAAACCTTCCACCAGCATTTCCATGACGCGTTCCACTAACCCTTTTTTACCAGGAGTGAGATCGATGTGTCCCGGTCTTAGATAGAACCTGTGCACGCAGGTCTCTGTATGGCCAGCGCAACGATCGCAGACCATGGTGTGATGTATGCTATACACGTCCGGGAATTGCATCAGACGCGTCAACCAGTGGCCCGCCGGCATGGCGGAACACAACAGTGTCATGACGACTTGTCGTTTCATGAGGTAGGCCATGGTCGATGCCACTGCATCGTTGCGATTGAAACCCGCCTCTTCTATGACCGCCACGTCTGGGGATTGTCCTCGGCCACTCTGTGGTAAAAGAGAAAAAAACCGGTGAATATAGAGAGCATGATCATGCCTTTGTATCTGGACCTAAGCAAAATATACGCAATGACCGAGGCAGAAAACGCAAACGCAGCAACGAAAGGGGTGGTGGCAGACACGGGGTGGATCGAAGACGCGCTGGTCTTGAGCCACGCGTTGCGCCCATCCCCTCCAGTTTATATGTTGCCCCTAATCAAAGAGCACCGGCAATGGGCATGCGACGATTTTGTCCTGCGTCTGGCGCGAAAGAAACACGGGGTGTTCACGAGTACGTCTTTCGACGTTGTCGGCAGTCTGCACAGGTGTCGACCAGAGGACTTTGTATACGTTCACGAACCATTGGGGGTCATGGCCTGTCTGATACACATGGTGGTCCATCGATGCGGAGCCTCTTGGAGGCAAGTGGCGTCGTGGATCGACCTGCCTAACAACGGATCGTCATTGCATTGTCGCCGCCTTCTCGTGGGTGGTAAGAACGAACCGAACTGGTGTTGTGCGTTTTCTCGAAAACGCCTTTCTGAGGCGGATGATCTCGAGCTAACGACCACCCCAATAAACGACATGTACGATCTCGCGGGTAAAGTATACGGTGCAAAGGGGTCCCTGAGTCAACAGGGCGCGAATGTACACTTGTCCGTCGGATGTACCTACAGGACTCGAAAGCGCGCGTTTGACGACGCATTCCATTTCGGTATCAAGAAAAGTGCTTTATTGAAACAAGTCGTAGACACTATGGTCGACGCGTTGGTGAACCCTTCTAAACGAGCTAGGTACAACGCGATCGTTGAACAGCAAAGTGGACAACGTAAATCATTTTTGAATCTCGAACCATCGACCCCAGGCATCCAATTTCTATTACGGGTGCGTCTCTTGGAACTATGCGAGCGGCTACTGGAAGAATTAAGAGGATGCAAAGTAGACTTAAACTCTCTCGTTTTTATTGCCTTGCGCGTCACGATAGAAGGTCCAAAGTCGGGAAAGTTTGTTGCCGTACCTCGTCTTCCGGTGAGAATTTTAAAACCTCTTCCGATCGAGACAGTGTTTACGACGGCCTTTGATATCTCTCTTCGCCAATACTCCAAGACTTTCAAGAGGATACAGCTTGTCATTGGCGATCCTCAATTCACCCGTCAAATGGGTTGGTGCGTCGAGTCCGACGAGACAGCATCAGTTACCAAGTGACTAGAAAGCAAGCCGCCCTTGTTGCCTCGTGGTTCTGCGTCTTCGGTTTCGTCTTGCAACTCTTGTTCCCCCCCGTGATCTTTCTGTCCCACTCCGTCGTCAAGGAGACTATAGACAGGGTCGTTTGGAGCAGACGTGTCGTCGTGGTCGTCCGCGACTAAATCTTCCAAGTGGGAACGAGTTGCAGAGTCCGAGGTTTCTGGGTCGGCAACGGTTCGTGCGAGAAAGTCGAACAAGAAGCCGAAGAACATTTTGTGCAACTGGTGTTCAAAAACAGACGCCAGATCATCCTCTGGTGGTGGTAGCCCCATGAATGCTCTTTCTCGACATTTCAGATACGTTCGCATGCTATCGAGAATCTCAGGTTTATCTCGGATGCCGTCAAGGGAAAGATGTGAGTGGACAGTATTGAAGATCGGCTCAAGTGCCAAAAAACTCATAGTGACAATACCAATTACAATAGCGATAATAAAGGTGCATATTAGTAAGTCTCGAGTTGAATCGTCTTATTGTCCCAGCATGGCCTATAGAAATCCGAGTTTGAATAGTACGACCACTGTCGCACTCGTTCCCAGGGAAGAGGAAGCACGAGTGTCCCGCGTGCTCGGCGCATTACGTCAGGCTTCTGCGCTGGTCCGTACAGTCGTCAATGGTGAACGGTTGGGACATCTAGACAATCCTTCGGAATTGGGTGAGGAGTTTCTCGCAGCGGCTTACGAGCGGATCAACGACGCGAATCGAGAGTTGTTAAGATTGGGGAGCGATGATGTCCAAGGCGTCGAAAGTGTTTTCGAAGCGTACGTAGAAGGATCGACCTTCATCACTTCCTCTCTGTTAGGTCATTGGACTACCCCATTGACCGTACCCGCCACGTTTTTCGGGCAGTGGGCCTACGTGCGCAGAAACCACGAACTTGATGGGACCGTGCCATGGTATGTCGTAGCCGTTGCCATTGCGTGGATAAAATGCACAGTTTCTCTGTGGACGGAGTGTCCTACCAGCGAACAGTTGGCACAAGAAGTACGAACCGCATTTGCCGAGTTGGCAAGTGTCAGCGGCCTCGAGCCCTTGATAGAGCGTCTGAGAGGGATCTCTGACGTTGATTTGTTTTACTATGTTCACCATCTAATGCAGGGAAACGGTCCTCGCGACGATACCGACCGACTTTTCGCGAGAACGCTGCAATGGGCAAGAGATCGTGTGGAGACCGTGTTGCCTCGAGGAGAGTTAGAATTGATGGTTCAGGCACAGAGAGACTTGTTTGAACAGCTGTCGAAAAACCCTGCGTCTCTGCCAGCGGGCAACCCGGCGGTCGGTCTAGAGTTCATTGGGCCAATCAGGCTGATTGCTCGTATGTCGCCGACCGGTAACATACCTACCGATGGAACGCACCAGGCCGCCCTCGCCCAGGTTCACGACGAGGTTCTAAAGGGGATGCATCGCTACACCAAAGCTACGGAAGCTGCACAAGAAACAAACGAGATGCTGGCTATGTACCGCCAGGAGGTTTGGCAAGGGAAGGTTGGAATGCCGCCAGCCACTCGCCATGGAACAAGCGTCGCCTACAGTGAATATTCTGCAGGTTACCAGCCGTCGACGTTAGAGGGTTCGTTAGCCAAGGATCGTTCCAATGACTTTCTAGACGAGGAAGATGACGACGAAGGCGAGGAGGTGAACTACGAGGATGCGGAGGACGAATCGTTAGAAGAAGAAGAAGAAGAAGAAGAAGAAGAAGAAGGTCGAATGCAAGAGGCAATAGAAACACGTCAACGTCTCTTTTCCACAAAGGCAGCCGTTGGCCTTGTTCCGGTTAGACAAGAAGTCGAAGCACTGGACTTTGACGACTCGCGATCTTCTTATGCGGCTTCAACCCTGAGCAGCTTTTCTGGACCATGGCCCACGAGGGCACCATCAGTGTCAGGTTCTGTAACCAGTGATCATTCCTTTGGCAACGCTTTTCAGCAGGCGATCGCTATTCGATCACGTGACTCGGGTCCAGCCATGACGCCGGTGGAAAATGTAACAGAGACAGTCGCCTTTGAAGATGATAACAGATCGAGCTACAACCCGTCGGTCATAAGTCAATGGACTAGTAACACTCAGCCTCGGAAGAAGGCCACGGCAAGGGCTGCTTCGTCCGTGCGCAGTTTTGGCCGAGCACCGTCGTTACGAAGTGCGGCCCTGTTTCCGCCGGTAAACGAAGAACAAGTCGAGTCAGTGGACCTCGATAGGGACTCGAATGTAAACGTCGAACAGTGGGCAGCCGATGCGTCATCGATCACACATCAAGATGAAACGCTTCTACACGAGGGATCTGTTGCAAACGCTTTGTTGGAGGACAATGTAATTCTTGGCGACCATGTTACAACTCATCGCGCAGGAGAAAGTGGGCTGGTCCTGATGTTGACTCGAACTCAGGACGAGCTTGGACAGGCCAACGCTTCTTTGAACGCCAAAGATCGTTCCATCGCACAACTCGAAGAAACACTCGACGAGGAAAAAAGAAATCATGCTCGTGAGATGGAACAATTGCAGCGCAATTTGGAAGCAGCTCAGAAGCAGCTGGTCGATCTGCGGAAGCAAGCTGCAAACACTTCGAGTTTTATCGACCAGATGCAGAATGAGGGTACTCAACAAATAACCCAGTTAGGAGAAAAGCTGACTCTCAAGACCAGAGAAGTTGAAACCTTGCAAAGGCAGAGCGAAGAACTCGCCAAGCTGGTGGAAGAGCAAGCGTCACAGATATCCAGTTTACAACTGCAAATACAACACAGCAGTCAACACGACCAAAGCGTCAACGAGGCACTGGAACGACAACGCATCCGAGTCGAGGAACTCGCAGAACAGGTAGCGCGACGAGACGCTGTTGCGATCGACTTGCAACACACCATCGAACAATACAGCGACGCCAACAGAGCTCTAGAAATAAAACAAAAGCAGATAGAAAATGAACGAGGACAATTGCAAGCGCAGCTGCAAGAGTTGCAACATGCGAGACAGGAAGAGGTAGCAAGGGCCACAAGCGAAGTAGAACAACTATCGACCAAAAACAGAGACCTCGCAGACAATCTGCGACAAACCGTAGCAGAGGTGGCAAAGTTGCAGCACATCGTGGACTTGGGGAAGAAACAGGATCGACTCGTTCTCGAAAAAAGGGACAGGGACTTGCTTCAAATCCAGGAAGCGAACAATCGGATACAATCGGCTCTAGAAGAGGCCAATCTAGAGGCTCGGGAGGCCCAACAGGTTGTGGACGAAACCCAAGAGGCAATCACGAGGCTAGGAACGGTCGTAGGGGTTACCAGCACTTCCACATCTTCTGATTCGATGAAGACATTTGTCGATAGGGTGCGTCGACAGCTAGAGAACGATAAAGAGAGAACAAGCCAGGCGGTTTTTGGTCTAGCTGCTGCCACGGGTATCTCCTTGGACGAACAGACGGTGAGCCGAGAGCGTACTTCGGCAATCCTAGACCGAATTCGAGAAGCGGTGAGTAGCACACAAGTAGAAAAGGAACGTGTAACGCGACAGGACCTGACGAGGTTAGTGGAAAGGACAGGAGGAACAAACAATGTCGCCAGCAACAACACGCACGATCTTATCGAAAACCTCCAGCAAAACGCAGACCGTCTTGTCGAGGAGAACCGTCAGATTCGAGAAGGTTTGTCGGCACTGGTAGGTGAGGCGATAGTGAAGGTGTCTTCCCTTGACTTGATTCGTCGAGCGCAAGAAAAAGTTCGCTCACTCGAGGCGTTGGCGGACGAATCCAGGAACGAGGTAAATGCTTTGCGACAACGCGTAGATCGTTCACAAAGAGAACTGGAACAAAAACGAGACGAATACGATCGTGACAATGGCGATAATCAACACAAGATTACCGAGCTACAAGCGAGTCTTCAACATTTGAGGCAGCAATTATCTTTGCTCGCTGACCAGGGGAAGGCCACCGAGAACGAGCTACAGCAATGTCGCATGAAACTCGACGAGAAAACCGCTAGCCTCGAACACGCCGTCGCAACAAGTCGTCAAGCCGTGCAAACTTTGGCGATACGAGAGGCCGAGTTTCTGGAGCAACTCAGACAAACCAGGGACGAATCGGAACAAACCGAGCGGCAACTAGAAAGCCTCAGAGGCCACGTAAGCGAACTGCATCAGGCGTCAGACGAAAAAGCGAGCGATGCAGACAGATTACGAGTCGAATGGGAAAACCGGGAAGAGATTATTCGACGACAAATAAACGAAAAGGAAGATCAGTTGCGGGCCCTTCGTCAAGAAAACGACCAACTGAATGAACAATACGAGCGCGTTCTGGGCGAAAGCCGTCGAGCTAAGGAAACTCTGTCTTTGCAAGAGGCCAGATGGAATCGACAATTGGAAGAAATCAATACTGAATTGCAGCGCACCGAAGAAGGAACGAACGACTTGAAGCGTCGCATAAGAGAGCTAGAACACGATTCGGAGGTTTTGCGGAGAGAAAACGACGCGCAAAGGGCAGCCAACAGAGAACAGGCAGAACTCAAGGAAGATGAATTGCGTTCTGTACGCCAGGAAGTTGCACGTCTACAAGAAAAGACGAACCCGGAACGAATCCAATCAGATCGGCAAACGGACCAAGAAGAAAAGAGGAGGTTGCGTCTGGAACGCGACGAATTTGCACGTAAAGTGGCCGATCTAGAGTCACGGATACAAGAACAACAGGACAACCAGATCGAACGTACCCGCCTTAACGCCTTGAACGATCAACTGACGGCTCGATTACAAGAAGAACGCGACGCCCATGCCCTTCGCGATAATGTTATTGCAGAATTGAGAGATCAAGTTGCTGCACTGGAAGCACCCACAGAAACAACTAGACCGTTGGAAGGCAATGAAGAGTTGGGGCTCATCGATGATGATGTTTTCCAAAGCAGGCCATCTACTCCAGTTTCCCCAGACCTGGAAGGCACCGAACGGAGAATCTGGGAACTCGGTGAAATGTTGGCTGAACGAGAGTATCGATTAGTGGAACTCGATAATCAAGTGTCAGAACGAAGGGAGGAATTGGACAGTCTGAACAGGGACATAGACGATGCCAATGCCATCTTGTTCGAGCTATGCGAGACTATCGACTCCATTCGCCATAACGACTTACCATTCCAAGAACCTCCAGACCCAGTCCCTCTCGAAGAAGAAACCCAACCGTCCTCACCTCCAGCCACTAGGCCAATAGTTTCGCTTCAGAAATTTAAACAACGCTTCGCGATAACTAAGCCGGCCTCTGGCGAAAGGGGAGCTAGGCGTTGGGTTTTGGGGGTGAACGCAGAGACGTATTCGACGACATACGACGCTGTTATGCACGATTCTCTACTCGATCCGCGCATGCAATTCGCCTATCGCGAACAAGTGGATGCCTTGCTTCGTCAGACATTGGCATTTGTCGCCACTTTGGGTGGTGCGAGTCACGAAATGCGCGAAAAACGAAAGAAGCTTTTTCGCGGCCTTGACAATCTCCAGCGACTGGCTATGGCAGCGAAGAAATACAAGGGCCTGGACGGTTTTCGACTCGGAACCGTGTGTGAGCTCATCGTTCCTGTTACCGACAGCATCCCTTACGAAGGAGCCGTCGTACGGCGTTATTGCGAGCTCGTCTCAGAAATGGCCATGGCGATCACGTTGCAATGGCGTGATTCGACCTCGCAGCAAACGCGACGATTGATATTTACCGAAGGCAACCTTCACCCTAACGACCCGACAGCCGTGGTGGTACGGTTCCTTGCATCGCCATTTCAATCGTTCAACAGATACCAACTTGTCCAGATTATCTTGACTCATTTGGTAAAACCTAATGTCGGATGGACGATAGACGTACCAGTGGAGGCCAAAGTTCCCGAGTGGACACCGAGCGAGTCCATCCTTCGAGATTTTGATGAGGCCGTACCTCGATTTGCGCCGACTGAATGGATAGCTCAACATCTGGAAATGGCGAGCACTCTCGTACCGGGTCTCGTGCACGTTTTGCCTGGAGAGACGGTGCATCGCATGCACGATGACTTGACCTACGTGCAAATCGCAAGATTGAACCAGACGGGTGACGCGAACAATGAAAGTGTTTTATTGGTGGGGCAATTGGACACGTGGGTGGTAGTCGATCCACTCTGGTTAGAGGGAGAGGGGGCTCTCGGTGAAAACGAAAGGCAATTGGCGGGTGTACTGAAAGCACCACGCGGTGTCACACATGGTAACGATCGCGGGTTCGCGCTCATGACGTGGATACGAGAAGTGTTTGTGCACGGAATGGCCATCGACGATGTGCAGTTTCGAGGTGAACGGGATCGCGAAAGGTGCACCCTCGAACATCACCTGAAATGCCTCTTTCATTCGTGAACATTAAGTGTCGCACCTCTACGACCCGTTCGGCATTGCACAGTGTGTAACGATGAATGCCACGGGGCTACTGACCCTTGCATTTCTTCGGGTATATTTTCAAGGTCCGACGACGCATTGGGGGATACAATGTGTAGACTTTGATCGACAGGTCGATCTCCACGTTCACGTGTCGTTCATCCAGGAGTACCCGGTACCGAAACTCGTTTGTCGCTCGACGCAGCGACAGTGCTTTGGAAGTGATGGTTCACACGCTATCGTGTCCGAAGAGATAATCGTGGACTCGGTACGTGTGCCCTTGAGAAAATGGCCCTCGGTAGATAGGATTCCCGGCAATGGAAGGTGGCCGTACTGTTTTGGTGGAGGTGGGACAATGTACGGCGGTGCCAACGTCACGGCAACTTGTGGTTTGGACACTGACTGTCTCGACGTTTGCTTCCAAGACGAAGTCGGTACCGCTGACGATACGGTGTGGTGTAAGAACGCAACGATACGAAAGACGATAATCTGGGATGACCGGACACAAGGAGAGAAGTGGCAACCTTGGGTGTACGGTCAACCACGAAGTGACCTCGAGGACATCATCGAGTTAGACTCGCCGGTAGTGCTCAATCGTGCCACGGGCACGAGCGTATTCGCTCGACACGGGAGTCAATGGATCGCGAGGCGGAACGATGGAATATGCTTGGCGCCCGCCCGTTTAACCGAGTACAGTTGCCACGTCATGGTCCACGGCATATGCTACGCTTTTGACAGCACCGCCAGTGTCGATTGTGTCGATCTTGCTCCATTTCCGCCCGGGGCCATCGTGGCTTTGACTTGGCAACCTCGCCTAAAGAGGACGCCCATTCAGCCATTGGATTCCACCACCGTCGATTTGTACTGCATGGAAGCGAGTGCACACGACCCCCTGAGATTCTTGGCTTGTCTCGGTAGATTTTACCCGTTATCGAGAAAAGGATTATCGTCACTGTCGCCATTTCTTCTCGTTGGAAGATCGTCGACGATATTCATACGCGTCGCGCCGATGGAACGAACCGACGGCGGAGGTCGCCTGGCGGTAGCTCAATGGGGTAGCGTCGTAATTTCCCTTGGCTTGGGGTTTGTCATTTGGGTAGTTGTAGCTGCAGCGGGATCCCGCATCACTTCGCACCTACACTTGTTGGAGCAGTCTATGAAAGCGTTTCTACAAGAGTTCCTTGTGGATTATTAAACCTGCGATCTTCCACCAAACTTGTTGAATTGTTTTTTCTTTTTCGTTATCTACGTCATGGTGAATCCGAGATACCAAACGGTGCCAACCCATCCGAAACAAACCGATGATTCGTACGAGTCCTCGGATCAAGGCCCCCTCAAGTGCTACGATCGAATGTGCTCTTCGTTTCCACTGGTCACTTTCTTTGCTTCTTTGCTCATGGCCGTCGTGGTTTCCTTGGCCCTGTCGTTATCGCTCTCAAAGACTCCAGGTGTGTTTGTCGAGAACTCGATATACAGTGCCACGTGCGTGGAAAATGTGTGCCTCTTTGGATTTTCGGAATATCCTCGCGACATTCCATGCACCGAGGACGAACATTGCAGCGCCCACGTGGATCCGTGCGCATCGAGTCCCTGCGACGACGAAGGCACCGATAAGTGCATGCGTGGACCCAAGGGCGATTACGTCTGTCTGTGCAAGGAAACGTACAACGGACGAAATTGCGAGAAGAAATTGAATCGGTGCGATTATGACGATCCTTGCTTTGGGCAATCGACCTGCGTCAAACATCCTGCGGTAAAAGAACGGTTTTCGTGCCGTTGCGAATTGGGTTGGATGGGTACGGAGTGCGAGTACAGGTCACAAACGGGCGACACGTGTGCTAGTCACCGGCATTGCAGCAGCAACGGCAGGTGTCTGAAACGCGATTCGCTTTCGACCTGTCATTGTTCTTTGGGGTACCACGGTCTCCATTGCACGGAGACAGTGGATGTGGATGACTGTCTGACCAGGCCGTGCGCCTCGAAAGGGCAGTGTGTAGAGAAAAACGAGGGATACGGGTGTTTGTGTGGGTTTGGCCTAGGCGGTAAACGATGCCAACAGCTGCTAGAATACGATGACTGCAATCAGTATTGTGCAAACGGGGGCAAGTGCGAAACCGATCCGACCGGACTACCCGTCTGTAAATGCGAAAAGGGCTACGGCGGCGCTTATTGCACGGTTAGAGATGTATCTGAATATCGGCGCTACAAGGGAGCACGGACTTGCCATGCTCGGGCAAAATTCAAAATACCTTTGGGGCTGTTGAAAGGACGGTGGTTCTTGGTGGCACTCAAGGATAACGCGTATAATCCACCCGATGCTTGCGTCCAATTGTCGGTGGTCGACGATTCCCGCGATTTAAACAGCGTCATGTGGAGGAACGAGTCATTGGTCGTCCGTTACCTGGCAAAACGAAACGACACTTCGTCTCATTACAAAGTGGAGAAGGTGATCGTGGACGAGACAAAGACCATATTGTTCGTGCCCGGCGGTAACGCCACAAGCGTCTTTATGATAGGTCGAATTGCCCGACTGTACGCCTTTCCACTGACAAATGTGGAGACTCACGACGATCACGTCGTGGAATTCGGAGTTGTATATTCGAATTTCAACTATCTAGTACTCCATTCGTGCATACCCGACGAGACACATGGGTACTTTGATGCTCTCTTGACTCTTCCCTCGCGAGTTTCTTTATCTTGGTCATCGATTTTTAATGCCTTGTGCACCTCCCAGATATTCGGAGTCAGCCTGGTGCCTCTAAAAGAGAATAGGCTCATGGTCGTCATCTTATATTTGGCTCCCGAGACGATCGTACCATCACTCCACCACGCGTTACAGGGGAACCAGGTCTCCAAAAACCGTTGGTACAAAGTGACCGTGTGTTCCCCTCGGTCTAATGGATCATCTTCGTAGCGAGAGCTCCATGGGTTACGCATCTGAGCGTCCATGATCTGCAAGAGCGTGAGAATCGTCACCAACTCGCTCTTGAACATTTCCGACTGCAGGACAAAAGGCATAACAAATCGATGATTCAATTTGGTCCTCAAGTAAAGGAGAAGGTGAGCAGGGCTCATCTTCTCTGCCGCTTTCTTACTAGACTCGTTGCGATCTAGGTCGAGGTGCCCGATTGCATACGTCTGACGTCGATCGTACAACTGCAATCCGGCTGTCAGCATCCTTTCTCGCTGGAATTCTTGGTTGTCTTGAAGTAATTGCTCTCGATCTTGAAGCTCATCTCTGCCGAGCACGAACGTGCCTCCGATGCCAACGTAGGACTGACAAGCCAAACCCACGCGTCGGATGCAATCGACATTCAGGCCACTGTTGAATTCTGACGGGCGGCATCCATTCGTGGTTCGAAGGTTGCTTCTCTTGAAAAGTCTACCAAAACCATAATCGAAACTGGACGACACCACCACATCCGCCCTGTTGGACTTGCGCATTATCTCAGGAGCGAGAATTCGCTTGACGAACAAGGGGCTCAATGCTACATCCTTTGTGCCACTGAGGTTATTTGCATCCGAGGCGAGTAGATCCCTGACTAGCTTTCCAGGGACAAAGGTGAAACGATCATTGGTACTGAGTTCGTAATAGCCCAGCATCATTCGAATGGTCCCGACGACCATCTCACTCTTCATGATTTCTTCAATCACCTCATTGGTCGTCACCCCTTTGATGTCTTTGGGAAGCTGCCCTCTGGCATATCTGGCGCTGCGCTGTTTGGTATATTCCTGCTCGTAGGCCTCTTTGTCGAACCGGTACTGCATCTGGCACCCTTCATTCGGTTTGAAGATGTAATCTTTCCAATAGTTCTCGGGAAGTCCGATGTTCGTCTCGGCTAGACCTTCACCCAGATCCCACAAGTAGTCGTCCCCCAATTGTCTCGCGTGCGAGTTAGAAAAGTGTTTACCGCCTTCCCCCTTGTCGTGTAAGACGTAATCGATGTTGTCGTCTCCCTCTATCACGGCAAGTGGATTTCCAGGGTGTTCATGGATCATCTCGACCGTGATTTCCGCCTTGGGCACTTTGCCATATTCAAGTTTCCATTCGTCCAACTTCTTGACAAAGGAATGTTCTTTGCTGATAGTGACTCCTGGGATGTAGGGTTTGACGCCGACCGTCAACGGAGAACAATCTTTGTAGATAGGGCTCTGAAAACAGTTATCGGATGATTCAACCTCTGCCATTTTCGCGACCATTGGTTTTCTGTAACGACCAACGTTGCTTGGACATAATTATAAACGTACTTAGTTTCGGGACAAGACTTGAATTTCTACCAACATGAGCGATCCGCGCGCGAACTGGATGCAATGGGCTCGCAATCACGTAGGTTGCCCTTGTACTCGATTTTCGGATTTTAGCATTTATCGGGGCGAACACTTGTTGTCCAGAATCGAAAAGATCCTATGCGAAGGTTTGTCGCCTCCTCGATCGTTGCCGCCGGTCTACTGGATCCACGATGCGGACCCAGACTGTTTGGCCGCGTGCCAAACGAAGCCCACAACCACAAGCATTGCTCTTGCCAGAGGATCGTGCGTCAATTGGACAACGACCCTCGTGGCTTACGTGCATGCTGTATCTCACGTTCTCTGCGATGTCGGGGATGTCAAAAGAGGACGTCATGGCCCCGAATGGAAAGGAACCGTGGACACTATTGTCGGGTTGTTGACAAACCGAGAGAGGGGACTGGACGAAAGGCACTTCTCGTGCATCAGAGATTCGCTACGATATTTGAAAAAAACACCGCACGATGCCGAATCTAGCATGTCTGGGCCAGCGTTTCTGACAGAACTTGAGATGTCCGGCCATGAGATGTCGAATCTCATGTTGGGCTTTGAGTTGGAGGATGCCATCAAGCAAAGACGTCAAGATGCCAATCAAGGGACGGTTCGTTGGCGATTCCAGGACGAATTCGACACGGTGGATGCGGCCATGCAACTGAATGGCCGAGTGGAGCAAGGTTCAGTGGTCGAATTCGCCTTAGGGTTGAGACGCGATCACGATCCTCGCTGCAAATGCTATGACAACGAAGCTTTCACCCCCGCAGAAGGCAAACAACTGGTCGAATGTCTGGTAAACGATGTCTTACCCCGGTATCTACCATTATTCTTGTTTCACGAGCCACTGGTAAAATGCATACTCTCGACTAAAGCCAGTAAAGCTTGCGCCTACGAGGAGGGTTTCCTTCACGTCAATCTGAATCGGTTGGATACGTTTGCCGACGCAATGCGCGTGCTGGTTCGGGAATGGGCTCGTAGATATGTGAAATCGGCGTATAACATCACGGCGAACTTACAGAAACACGGAAAATACTTGCGAGTTGTGGCCGGATTTTCTACGTGGTTGATTCAAGCGCATCCCTTTGACGGCCTGTTGTCCAACTGGTTTCCCACCGAGGCTTGCGTGTGCCTGGCATTGACTCCAGCTCCGATTTGGACAAATTCGATGGTTCCGTTGATGCGCGTCAATCAGCGGGGTGCCTCCGTAGTGCTAGGACAACGCACGTTCCAACATTTATCCCTTGACGAGCTGGACGAATCTCGAGAACGGAGTATCATTGTAAGAGAGAGCGCCATGCACGCGGACCTGGAAGGCACGAGCGATTTCAAAGATTACGAAGACTTTTTGGCCATCAGAGGTCCTGTCATGCAACGCTCCTTTCGCAGGCCCAGAGATAACTGCACCTACGGATTTCGGGTGAGAAGCGTCAAGCTCGACGTCGTGACAACCATTTCTGTGCTAGGAGACGTTACGGTCATCGAGATGACAGACAGCGTTGTGCGTCTCGTTGCCCAATCCGCTGGCGTCCCAGACGACCCGTCCCTGTACGAGGTACTGTTCAACGACGAATCGATAGACGAAGCCGAGTGTGCAGCCAAAGTTGCCGCTTGGGGATTGCAGATTCGTGTCGAGCCCATCATGCGACAAGTACGTGTCCTGAAAGGCTGGACTGAGGAGAGCATCCTGGACATTGGAGCTCCGAGTACAATCACTGCCAGAGACTTGCTCGAATTGATGGAAATCAGGAACCCCGACGCGGCATGCATAGTGCAACGAGACAGTCACGTCCTTTTCTCTATGGACACGGTCGACACGAAAGCGCGACTACGCGTTTTTGAAGAGGGGTACGTGCACCTCCTGGCCTGCGTGAATATCGGGACAGAAGAGATGCGAGACAGCATCGTGGTGGAGGCATGTCACGTCGACAAACCCTTGGAACACCACTTAGCTCGATGGCGATGGACGTATGGAATCCAAGGAGAAGTAGAGTGCGAAGGGTATCCGGTACTGTCTTCTACTACCGTCAGAGGGATTTCCCGTCACAACCCGGTACGCGTGTACGCCGTCGTCGATCCAACAGAACAAGATGTTCCCGTGCACAGGATCACGGTGCAGACTGGGGGAGGAAAGGAATTGCGTCAGATCAAACTAAAATCGCACCACACTCTGGAGAAGGCATTTCAAATGTTATGCAAGATGACGGGCATGTTACCTCAATCGGCACAACTGACGACAACTGACGGCTTTCCCGTGGAACCTCGTCAGCGCATGTACAGTCTGGGGTTGAACAAGGATTGTGCCAGATTGGTCTTGACGCGCAAGCCCCCTCCAAAACCAAACAGACGAAAGCGAATCGGACCCCCGCGAAGTAAGGAACATGGCGTACCAGAGAAACGACGGGTCGGAAAATTTGCCCACCCCCGACCGAGCGTTTCGTACATCGTCATCTCGTCTGACTCAGAGGAAGACACCGACTGCGAGTGCAAGTGAAACCGGTCCCGCGGAGTACGTGTCTCTCTTCCAGGGAGTTGCCGACACGCTGAAAAGGGAAAGAGACAGCACCCTGGATCCATACTTGGGCGTTTTGACGGGACTCAATAAATTATTGGTGGAAGTCGCACATTACGTGAACGAAAAACGGAATCCACCAGAGGTCCAACCTAGACAAATGTTGACCCGGTTGATGTGACGCATAATAAAATAAAAACTCACAGACACACTGGACGTTCGCTGTAAAAGTACAACATTTATTATTGTTTCTTGTTTAGAAGTCCTCATTCATTTTGAAGACATATTCCTCTCTCTGACTCGTGACATTGGCTTTCTGATACTCGGATATGTTTCGCTCGAACATGTTGGTCTTACCCTCCATGGAGATCGCCTCCATCCAGTCGAAGGGATTCTGGACATTGTAAACTTTGGAGCAACCAAGCGCCACCAACAAACGATCGGCCACGAACTGGATGTACTCTGTCATCAGTTGACTGTTCATTCCCAGCATGCGGACCGGAAGGGCATCTGTTAAAAATTCTCGCTCGATGTCTACGGCCGATCCGATGATCTCTTTGATGACCTCCTGCGACGGGGGTTTGGAGAGACGCTTGAAGATGGCACAGGCAAACTCGCAATGTAGCCCTTCGTCCCGACTGATCAGTTCGTTGGAAAACGCCAGTCCGGGTAGTTTACCTTTCTTCTTCATCCAAAAGATGGCGGCAAAAGACCCAGAGAAGAAAATACCCTCGACTGCTGCAAAGGCAACGAGTCGCGCCCCAAAAGGAAGCCCTTCTCGATTGATCCAGCGCATTGCCCATTCGGCCTTCTTTCCGACACAGGGGATGGTCTCGGTTGCTGCTAACAACTTGGTCTTTTCGTCTTTGTCTTGTATGTACGTGTCGATCAAGAGGCTGTACATCTCCGAGTGGATGTTTTCCATGGCGATTTGGAACCCGTAAAAGAATTTTGCTTCTTTGCACTTTACTTCCTGATAAAAACATTCTGCCAAATTTTCGTTCACGATCCCGTCACTGGCAGCAAAGAAAGCCAACACGTGGGACAGGAAATATCGCTCGTCGTCGGATAACGCCTTCCAGTCATCCAGATCTTTGGTGAGATCGACTTCCGCCTCTGTCCAAAAGGAGGCCTTGGCCTTCTGGTAAAGATTCCATAACTCCATATCCTCGATAGGATAGATGACAAATCGGCCTGGTTGCTCGGTCAATAACGGCTCTGTCGACATGTTAACGGCCATCTTTGAGATGAGACGCGTAACTCGCTATTAAAGTCTAGTGGTTGGAGACGTGCATCAAATTTGAACTATTCCCTGTGTTGGTCTTATTGTAAAGAGCCATTTAAGGGATTTTAGAACACATAATCCTACCCTAACCCATGGAAAACGTCCGCACTGGGGAGTCCGTTCACAATGGTCAAAAACGTCCCTGCTTCTTTTACGCACGAGGTCGCTGTACGCGAGGGAAAGACTGTAGATTTAGACACGACCAAGCGTTGAAGACGCCCACCGACTTTCTCACGAGGATACCATCGGGTGCGAAAGAATCCCAGGCGGCATTTCCTCGCAGTGTCCCAACACCACCTCCGATC